>OX101731.1:25888159-26044516 GCA_944452665.1 Stenoptilia bipunctidactyla
TTTGGGAAATATGTAAACGGCTGGTTGGTTGCCAATTAACCAAAAGAAGAAGAAGAAGGGAATTATTTATTAAAAATGAATAATATCAAATAAATAATATGCGTAATATATGTGAAGATCCAATTTATACAGGAAGCGATAAATATACTGCAACTTGCTTTTCTTCCAAATGAGGAAAAGAATATTGACTTCGATCCACTTGTTCAAGAGAAAACATTAAAGCGCATAACACGGTTCTTCCAACACAAGAAATATGTGATTTATAGTACTTCTTCTGCGATACGAATGTAATAGAAAGTTTCGTTTTTGAAGAAGACACCATTCAATAAAAATCCTACTCGGTATCAATAAGACTAGATGCTTATGCTTTAAACTAGATACTATACTTTCGGGGCATAATTACTGGATCGAGCCGATTGAAAAGGACCAATGAATAATATAAATAAAGCAGCTTTATGTCTATAGTTTTAACATTTTATTTAAACTGTATTTTGTTTATATTAATAAAATCTGATACCCACTTTTATGAAGTTTTGTCATTACTGCAAATCCTATTTATTTGTTTTTGAAAAACTTAACTAAAATATGATGTATTGTATGGGTCAAAAGCCACTTCAAGGTTTTCGCAGATATACATACAGTATTATAAACAAAACAAGCATGGTTAAGTTTAGTAACCTTATAGTGTTAAAGCCTTATAAGGAGCAGTGAATATTTATGAAAATTAAATGTATCTGAAATACACTAGGTATGTTGTGTTTTTCTGAATGGAACGATAAAAGTAATACTGAACTAAGTGATATACATGTACAGTATTACTTTTCTGTAAGTAAGGTCTGGCCACTTTGAGGGGAATTTATTGTGATAAATTAAACGGGTACAAGGTTTTCAATTTTAATAGTTTTTTATTTTAATATTCTACAAGATATCTGAAATATAAAATACACTTATAAAAAAGCTTCTCAATGACTTAACTGCGAAAAACAACTTGAAATCATATAAAAAGGCATTGTCATTCACATTTCAACTTACTTAACATATTAATTTACTTTTAAATCTGTCTGACAATGCTATAAAACTCTATGCTAAAATCAAAACCTTCGACAATACAGACCGTTACATTTCAGTGAGGTAAAATCTTAATAAACAAATAATAACATTTATAAGGCAGGTTTGGTTGTATGGTTGAACATAAAACATGTTTACTATAAGTTTAGACCTGGGTCTCCATGAGTGTATTCTACAAATAAAAAACATTTTCGATTATAATCTATAATCTTTATTAATACGAGAGCATTGCATAGTTGTTCAATTATTAAGGTAATTTGAAATATGACACCTATAGTCATACAATAAGTTTAGTAAACAATACATGATAAAATACACAAGTATACATAAGACAAAATACCTATAGCCTTAAGAGGTCTTAACTGATTGAAATTTAAAATGAGATATTGATTTATATAACAGTATTATTATTTAAACATTAATTTATTTGGTTTCATACTGTCCGGAGTACATGATAGATTCTGTATGGTAGTAGTCTAGTTTACGGAGCATTGAATGGTTTTTGAAACCTTAATATTTGTAAAATACTCGAGCTATGCCAATGGGAACAATAAAAGTAAGACTGGACTGAGTGATATACAGTTGGGCACAATCTTTTAGTAAACAAGTTATGACATAGTACGGTCCTTGCACACCATATGAAACAAACCCTCTGAACTCAATATGCGATTGGTATGGGGATTGAGGTATGTTGTGTTTGTTATTCTGAATGGAACAATAAAATAATACTGAACTTAGTGATATACATGTTCAGTATTACTTTTCTGTAAGTAAGGTCTGGCCACTTTGAGGGGAATTTAGTGATAAATTAAATGGGTGCAAGATTTTCAATTTTAATAGTTTTTTTATTTTAATATTTTACAAGATATCTAAAAAATAAAATACACTTAGCTTCTCAATGACTGAACTGCGAAAAACAACTTGAAATCATATAAAAAGGCATTGTCATTCACATTTCAACTTACTTCACATATTAATTTACTTTTAAATCTGTCTGAAAATGCTATAAAACTCTATGCTAAAATTAAAACCTTCGACAATACAGACCGTTACATTTCAGTGAGGTAAAATCTTAGTAAACAATTTATAGGATTACTTCACACTTAAATAAACCTGGTCACTTTATAATTGAATGGTTAGTATTTGAAATTCCTGATGCAAGTAGGTTCCAAACAAATAATAACATTTATAAGGCAGGTTTGGGTGTATGGTTGAACATAAAACATGTTTACTATAAGTTTAGACCTGGGTCTCCATGAGTGTATTGTACAAATAAAAAACATTTTCGATAATAATCTATAATCTTTATTAATACGAGAGCATTGCATAGTTGTTCAATTATTAAGGTAATTTGAAATATGCTACCTAATAGTAATACAATAAGTTTAGTAAACAATACATGATAAAATACACAAGTATACATAAGACAAAACATAGCCTTAAGAGGTCTTAACTTATTGCTTTATATAACGGTATTATTATTTATACATTAATTTATTTAGTTTCATACTGTCCGGAGTACATGATAGATTCTGTATGGCAGTAGTCTAGTTTACGGAGCATTGAATGGTTTTTGAAACCTTAATATTTGTAAAATACTCTAGCTATGCAAATTGGAACAATAAAAGTAAGACTGGACTGAGTGATATACAGTTGGGCACAAACTTTTAGTAAACAAGTTATGACAAAGTACGGTCCTGGCACACAATATGAAACAAACCCTCTCAACTCAATATGTGATTGGTATGGGGATTGCAAATTAAAGCTTGCATATATGTTATATGATGTTTCCAAACCCAGCAAACTCTTTGGTTCACTTAAATTTTAAAGTTTGCTTATTGCGGCATAATGAAAACATGCAATGATCAAAGTATTTATTATTTTTTTCAAAATCGCAACATCACAAGTCCTAATTCACTTTGTATTAGCTTTAAAAGAATTATTGTGTACACTAAAATCACTGTTCACACTTATTTCTCTCACATTTTAAACTTCATTCTTATCCTTGTAAGATATTATGTTTATTCCATTAAGTATGCTAGTTTCTTTATTTTCTTATTTATATTTGTAATAGGCATTTCTCTTCAGTTTTAAAGTTTCTCCTTATATCTGAAACAAAACAAAACAAAATGATTAGGATTTGTATTATGTGTCATATACTTATTAAAGTGTATTGGTCAATTGTTAACTTTTTACTAAACCTTAATTTTTTTATAGTAGGTAACCTATAGATGATAAAATTTTATATGATTTAGGAATAGCATTGTGGAGTTTAACAGAGATTGTTTAACATAGCCTGCGATATAGCTACAGATATGGGAAATCTTTATAAATCAATCTTTCTGCATGTCCAGTAACTCTTGTTCATTCCTAGCTTTAGCTTCCAATATGTAATTTGAAGGCAGTGTCAATAAACTCAGAGATAAATAGTGGTTTGCAGGGTTCGTAAGGTAGCCTTGCCTAAAATAGTTCTCACACACGATTTTTAAGCAACAAAAAAATTTTCAATGTCCGTCGTTTTTCCCTTAGTATTGGTGCTGCAAAACTCTTCAAATGATATTAGTTAAAATACACGTAGGAACTTACCATTATATGAACAGGCAATCCATTAGATCGTCTCCGCTGCAAATCTTGTTGTAAATTTAAAACAAGGACAGTGGCGATGTCTTCATTAATGCGAAATAGCTTATTATTTGGATTATTGGCGTCCCGTATCAATCTTCTGGATATCATTTGCATAGTAATATATCTCCGCCTCTCTTCCTCGGCAATTAATGCGAATCCAAAGTCCTTACAAAAGACATGGTCGGCAAGCTCAAAGGGATTGTTAGCGTCCCGTATTAATCTTCTGGACATCATTTGTGAATTAATGTATCTCCTCCTCTCTTCCTCGGCAATTAATACGAATCCAAAATCCATTATTTCACTAAAATATGAGCGCGAGTCAAATGGCGGCTTCACGATTTTCACTCTACAAACTTTTTGACAGTCGCCACCAGGTCGTCTTCTATGAGTTCCATGCTACTGAATTCGGTTTACTCGGTAATTTCGTGATAGATTCGAGATACATTACCAATCGTGAGGAATCGTGTTGTCTATGCTACCGTTAACAGCTATCACGAAAATAACCGTCGTTTATGTCAAATACACGATCGTGAAAAGATCCGTGCTAGCACTGCAGTCTTGGAACCTGGATTGTATTCTCTCAGAACCCTATACTAATTACTGAGACCTGCGGCCATGATGAAACCAAAGAATCTCTACATGGTACTTACATGGTGTCTACAACGGAAAACTGTTCCCTATTCCTGCACGGTGTGAAGCTAAACTACCAGCGCTCATTTGCTGAAAGTATCCAGTTCAGAGTTACACCTATTATTACCTTACCTGATCTTAATTACCAGAACTTCAGCCTCCAACAACCAATCAACATCAAAAGCATGAACTTGGAAGAATTACGACGTTTCTCATGGATCTTAAATAGTGGTAGTGAAAACAGTGAAAGTGATAATATCGATTATAATATTATCGATACAAAAAGTGTCAGTGCACCTACCCTTTTCTTGTATGTACTAGTGTTAAGCATAGTATTTTACTCATGTATTAGATATATACTTAAAGGGCGAAATCATCGGAACCCGATCGAAATCTCAGTGGAACCCGATAATTTCGCGCTTGATGAGGGAGGAGTTATGCAACGGCCACCGGGACGCGTTATTACTGTTTCTCATGAAAATGCTAACGCAGCGTCTGCCGTCCAGACGCTGACGTCCGGTGCGTTGCGAGTTTAGAGATAAGCACTAGTTTTAAGCTTCATTGTAAAACCTAATATAAGATTCATTCGTGTTAGACATAAGCCTCTGACTACACGTCTCAATAAAGTAGTTTTTATATTTAAATTAGTTTTTAAAAAGTTATTTCCCGCTCCCGAGATCTTGACTACCTAAACAATAATAATTGTAAACAAGAAGGATTTCAAAAACAGAACGCAATAGTTCAGTACAATGTTGTTTCAACGTCGCGTCGCTTGGAGTTTTTATAAAAATAGTTTCTGGTTAATTGTACATGTCCATAACAAGTTTACCTACTCATATTTCCTTGCTTACCAATGCAATGCCTAGAGTTAGCCAAGCTTAGCGCGACCTACTTGCAAACATGAGTCTTTTTGATAAGTTAAGTACACTTATAGCCCGCAAATATATTATCTTTATCGTATTTTATTATAATGTACATTTTAACTCGATGTTTCTGTGCCAGAGACTTTCAAAAAGGATTAAAAATATCTATGAAAACGCGGTTAAAAATTTTCGGCATATTTTTCAAAGAATAGTCAAGATAAAAGTACTAGCTTATACTTACCAAGTTTAAGAGGTAACTGCTAAATTGCAATTTAAATTTTCAGTTTTCATTGAACTCAAAATATAGAATACTTCTCGTTTCGATTTAACTTATTACTAATACTAAGTATTTGATATTATGATTATATTTTAATTCGTAAGTATCCAAAAAATATAGCTGGGCGTGCATTTTATAAATACTTAATGGGAAAAGTAAATAGGAAAAATGGAATAAAATAATAGGACAAAAATTGTTAAAAATATATTCAGAATTCAATCAGTAATGTGCGACTAAAATCAATATCTACTGAATTTTATAGTCACTTTTCAGGAAAGTACAAAGTGGTGATTTTGTTAAAAATAGTTCCTAAAGGCCAAAGTGTAATAAAAAACAATAAAAACTACTACTACTTGTATTCAATAAAAGTCGAGTAACAAAACAACGATTGAAAATATTTCTTGCATATTTCCGAGAGGTCGATTACGTAGTTCGTCTATTGTTTTGTCCAAAAGGAGAACTGACACGCGTCTGTAACTTAACAAAACAATGTCATCATATTATAGCAGTTTTTTTTTATTTAATTAACTCATCGTTTGACCTTACTCTTACCTGACGGAGTGACGATAAGACCGTGGAAAATTCATGAAAATACATACATTCTTCATTATTTAGCCGCGATTTCACCGATTTCCTTCTAATCCTAGATAAACAAATCTCGGCTCTAACTGAATAAAAATTGAAGGCGGAGCTCGTTTTAACGTGTAAGCCGAGTTTTATTACACGAGATCGCGTTTTATTACACGGTAAAGTTGGGGCTAAAAATTAATACTATTACTTACTACCATTCATACGCTTGAAGTCGTCGCGGCGCACTGGTTACTGTGTGTATCATACGATATCGCCGGTTAAGCAACGTTCGGCGCTGTCGGTACTTGGATGGGTGACCGACGACCATCCATTTCTGACGACGACTTCCGTGCTTCGGAGTGCACGTTAAGCAGTCGGTCCCGGGTGCTGTATAATTGTATGTAGTAGTCGTTAGGGTTTGTCAGAAGCCACCTTGGCACCCTGAAAATTCTTGCATCCACTACCCAGCACTGGGCCAGCTTGGTGGATTATGGCCTATACCTCCTCTTCACCCAGGGGAGAGACTCATGACCTGCAGTGGGCTCATTATAAAGAGTTATGATGATGATGATGATACATACGCTACGGTTATTTATTATTTTTGGGTCCGTAGAAATTTCTGAAGGGCAAGCAATTTGATAACTAGCAAAAATTTTTTTCAAATGCAACAGTTAGTATATGAGCGTTCAAATAAACTTACTTTTCAGCCTTATTATTTTTTTATATTGTAAGGATAGGACGTTTGTCTTCCATGCCACCTGATGGAGAGTGCGCATGAAAACTATGGTGTTACACGTCCATCCACGAGAAACCTATTCACTCGACACTTAAAAGTTCCAGGACTGTAGTGGTCAGGAAAAACAGACGCAGGCAGATTGTTCCACACCTTGGCAATCCGTACCAAAAAGGAACTATCGAAGCGTTTTGTTCGACTTCTTGGTAAATCCACTATATAGGGATGGAAGTTCTGTCTGCGTCTGGTAGTCCGGTGGTAAAAAGGAGTAGGTTCGATTTGGTCAAAAAGGGCACTCGCACTCTCACCCAAATGTAGCCGATAAAATACTGTCAAACAAGCAACCTTACGACGATGCTCCAGCGTCTGCAATCTTTTATTTGTAAGGTTGTTCTTATTAATGAGTTTACGGGCTCTTCGGTCAACAGAGTCTAGCACTTCGAGCTGGTATTTGGCAGAACCATCCCAAAGGTGACTGCAGTACTCCATGCACGATCTCACTTGGGCTGTGTATAAGTTGAGCAGCCGTTCAGGGCTGAAGTACCACCGGACCTTCGAGATGATACCAATTTTTCGGAAGCCGTTTTTGCCATAGACTCTATTTATAGTCCAAAGTGTAATTTGGACGTTATAGTGACGCCCAAAAGCCCTAGTTGGTCGGTGATGGGAACAGATACATTCTGGAAAGTGGGCGTAAAAGTAAAGGTGCTCTTTTTTGCGGAGAATAGACACGCTTCTGTTTTGGAGGCGTTGAATTTGACCAGGTTGGATTCGCCCCAATCGGACACATTCCGCAAGGTCGAATTATATAATAATTATAGAATTATATAATAATTATCATCATTTTCCCTTTTCTTTGTAATGAGTGCAGTGATAACAAGTATACAGCACCCGGGACCGATTGCTTAACGTGCCCCCCGAGTGGCAGTGGTTGAACTTTTACTTCAAGATACTGACAATTCCAAAAAATATTTAAAAATGTGCAGATCCAAATATCAAATATTACATTTTATTTCGAAGCGAAGGAAAAACATAGAATGTGCCAACTGCTTCTCGGGGGAGGTTTTTTTGTGGGCGATAGGCTAACTCCCTGTCACTGCATCACTATACTGCCTTCAAATTTGTCAAACGTGACATCAGATGGTTTAAAAACTTCTGGTGTTCTGTAAGGGATACAGGCGTGCAGTTATATGTATATGTACTAGCTGTTGCCCGCGACTTCGCCGGCGTGTATACCGGTTATCAGAGTGGGATAAATAATATTATAGTTCTTTCTTGAAGTTGAAAGTTACACTTTAAATTTCGTCAAAATCGGTTGAGTAGTTTAGCTGTGAAAGCGTTACTGATAGATAAACAGACAGAGTTACTTCCAAAACTGTTACAACAAAGCTGTGGTCCGCAGTTTCACCTTCCATGCTGGATTGGGAGCAACAGAAAATCATAGAATGTACCAGCTGCTTCTCTTCTCGGGCATACTGTAAAAGTAATTTGGGATTGAGGTTTTATTGGCGTTTTTGTGGGCGATAGACTGACCCCCTGTCCAACATTTAAAGTTCGGTCCTAGCTGTTCTTCCATGTAGTCGCCTCTTCTAAAGGTGTACCTATGTGCGCCTCATGACTTATTAAGATAAAAAATTTAGATACCTAAGAAAAAATTAATATTGTAAGAAAATTTCCCTACTATAAAATTTCTGACTACCATTCTGTATCTTTTATTTATTTAGCTTAGCAACTAACTATAGCAGCTAAGTAACTATAAAATCTTCTTTCAGAGCGTACGGCCAAGGGCAGGATGTTAATTTACTATCCTATATGACCTTCTCAATAAAAATATCTCTGTTATAACTGTTAGACTAATAGACCTAGAAAATATTTCTTCAAATTGGTACCTATCATTAGAATTACGTGTATCTAATACTGGGCCTTTGTAATTATTTTTCTTTACAGAGTAACAGTAAATTATAATACAAAAAAAAACTTAGAAGTGGAAAAAGTTTTGTTGTATGACGAAGCAAATGTCAGATGTGTAATTTAATTTGAAGTATTCAGTTTAAATATCGTAGATACAGAATATCTCGTGGGCACATCCCATATTGTTGAAAAGTTATGGAAATTACCGAAATAGACTAGTGGCGCAGGCGCAATCTCATAAAAATTATTTTTAGCAGCTTGCTTTGCAACTCTAAACATCGCCAAAATTTTAAATTGACTCGACTTACGTCATGCAAAAACATTGATAAATCTATAAAATCAACAATGTCCGGGGGAAAGAACATTATATTCCTTGTTGTGCTGCTTTTAAATATACGAAGTTTTGACAGATTGTTGTCTATGGAACATTTACCATAATTGACAATGATTAGGTACATTTGTTTTACAAAGCATATTGCAGTCACAATTACAAGTTGCCTGATTACTTTTAGGTAATTAAACCGAAACTATTAACATTCTTTAAACTTCATAATTACCTAATCATTTAGCTCTTATCTATATTTTTATGTTTATTGTAAGAGATATGACAAATATTTATTTTGAATGGACTGTTTTGCTCTAGAGGAACTTTCCAAACGAATGATAAGTAAAGATATGACGAACTTATGCAAGACTTGTACTCTAGGAATCTCCTATGTAATTCTAACATTGTCGGAATAAATGTTATCGGGGGCTAGCATTTTAGTTTGCTTTTATTCGATAGATGTCGCTGTACGTCGATTAAATCGCGCAAGGAGAGTTGTAAATGACTTAGCCATATTTACCTAGTAGACTACTTTAATTCATCCTAACTTACACTATTAAAATATTATTAGGATGTAGGATATCAGATTTCTTTTTCGAAATGTCTCTTAAGAAATTTAAAAACTCCCAATAACTTAACTTACGAAAAAGTACCTACTTACTCAAAAGTTACCCAATCTAGATTTTGTCATGATACGTCAAGGCAGTAGCTAGCTACAATTGAGACGCAGAATTGTACATGCTTGTCTCATTTCTTACGTCAAAATATATTTTAGGCTATATTTTATCTTCAATGAACCGCGGCGTAATCTATATTCTATACTTCTATACTAATATATAAAGCTGAAGAGTTTGTTTTTTTCTTTGAAACTTTGAACGCGCTAATCTCAGAAACTACAAGTGGGATTTGAAAAATTCTTTTTGCATTCTTGAGGAAGGTTATAGGCTATATTTTATCCCGAAATTCCCACGGGATCAAAAGTTACGCGGGTAAAACCGCGTGCGGTGGCTAGTAAGTGATATGTATAGTAAACACTTCACACGAGTATTATGAAACAGTATTGTTTCGATTCGATTTTGACTCAATTACACGGGGTTTGTATACTGTATACTGGTGGGTCACTTTGAAATTCAAGGACGTGATAGTTTGAGATCATACATGAAGAGAAAAATATAATAAAAAAATAATATACTTATTTACTGAGTAAACTTAACCGAAATTTAAAGAATTATTACGCAACGCATGGTTAAGCTAGCGTTGGCAGCGATCCGGGTGCCAGGTCACGTGCCGCAATCGACTCAGTTGTATGTAAAGTAAATAGTAACATAGTGGTATTTATTTATAGGGAATTCTAGTCAAAAATTAAGTACCTACTTATTCCATAATTATGATCAGAATCGAGTACAGAGTGCTCTCCTAGTATCTAAAATTTGTCACCAGTCACCCTGTATACTCAATAAAACTAATATTTAGATTTTCAAGAAATTACTTGGTATAAATATTAAATAGTGCCGCGTGTCTTATAGCGAATTATTATTAGGCATGAATCATTATAGTACAGAAGGCAGCACATCAAGCGTTACAAATCTGTCAAAAAAAATTACTTGAATCTGCACTCTATGCCCTCGACATTAAGTTTAAATTGGTTGGGGAAATTTGTCAGGTAATGTAACTCTTGATCTGCTGCCTTCTGTCCCTAATAAATATTTTAAATGTGTCAAACTGACACACCAACCATGTAACCGAAGTAGGCTTTTATTCATAAGCTTGTGTTATGTTATGTTCAATTCAATTTCAGGTTATGTTTTATTAAATTTATGATTTGAATGATCTATTATTATTTATAATTACCGATTGGTCATTATTACTAACCGGCTGGTTGCTGTGGCTGAGGCTGGTTGCACAGAACCGACATGGACCGGTTAGATTATGAGGTTAATGCAAGTAGCGAAGCAAAGCGGAGCTTATTTCTTTTTATAATCGCACAAAACAGAGTTAAACAGAGAGTTAACCTCGACTTTCGGCAATTATTAATGATAATTAATTATTTTCAATTATTCACTATTACCGCAACATTAATATTATAATCTGCAGGTACATAACCCCCTTTGGCTTTATCTGAAAATCAGCGTTTTGTTCATTGAACAATAATGTCGCTGAGCTATGGCCCTTTGCACTGCAACAGCATATATACTAAATATGTTGTTATTGTTCTATTTTCAACCGAGTTCTAAAAAAGAAGGAGGTTCTCAATTCGTCTGTATTTTATTTTTGTGTCTTTGTTACACGATATTTCAGACAATTATGAATCGATTTTGAAAATTCTTGTTTCATATGATAGGGGATACTTCATAGTTGGTCCCATATAAATTTCATTGAAATCGGTTGAGTACTTCAATATATATGATTTCGGAGAATGTTTACGTGTATGACACTCTAAGTCGGCCAAAGTTTTGACTTGAAGTCGGTATTTTTAATGCTCTGCATTTGTTGATTATGTGTTTCTTATATTTGCTTTTTGTATGTGTTTGTTGTAGTTGTCAATAAATGTTTTTTGATTCTGATTCTTATGGAGACAACTCGGTAAAACTAGGGGGTATCTTACAATAAGACTTGACACAGTTTGGAAAAGTGCGTTTCCTTCACCGGACCGGACTGGAACCCAGGGCCTCTCACGACGAGTCTCTTATTTTATTGCCCATTTTTTCTGCAAGAATAAAGCTTCCATGCTGAGCTGGGAACAAAAGAAAAACATAGAATGTACCAGCTGCTTCTCTTCCCGGGCATACTCTAAAATTCATTTAAAGGACAGGGGTTTTATTGACGTATTTGTGGGCGACAGGCTGACCCCCTGTCATTGCAATAGTGTATCTCCATCATTATAATACCTCCAAATTTGTCAAACATGACATTAGATCGTTTTATAGCCTCTGGTGCTCTTCCTACCCCATAAGGGATACAGGCGTGTAGTTATGTATGTATGTACTAAATTGATTGTAAACCTGTCTTATAACGCTTATACTGGCAAATAAAGAAATTATTATTATAAGGTATTATTATGTAATAAAGAATTATTAATGTCATAGTATTAGTAAATGGGGCAACCGGTTATGACTAAAACCGATATGTCATGAACTTTAGAGTCCATTCAGTCGTATTGATCCATATTTCCTCTTACCAAAGGACAAACTAATATTTATTCTATTATCATTTAACACGCCTCGTTTAACTGTCCACACATACGTCATGAGGTTGGTACTTATTTGTATAAACTTTAATAATGTTTAAAGACAAACTGACTATATCTAAGCTAACCTAGCAGACGTGATGCCCTCGTTATCCAATTACCTACTACGTAAAGTACATCATATAAACTGACTTTATAACTACTTCTACTTTATAATTCCGCAGTATTGTGCGGTGCTATGCATGAATTGCTGTGGAAATTAAATATTTTCATACAGGGTTGTTTTGTAGTCACCAGTCAAATTTAAATGTTGTTTTGTTTGATACGATATAAACGTACCCTCATATTTATTTTTGTATCGGTCAGTACAAAAAATTAAGATATGGCATCAAAAACTTTTTTATAAATTGTCGCTGTTGATGCCCATAGCTAATACGACGCGGAATTTCACGGATAATACTACGACGTACAACATTACAAATTTTTTTTTAGTAGCGCGTAGTCATATTTATTTCAATGGTATTTATTCGTAATTTAAAGCGACCATGCTTTGCTTAATGTGTTAGCGAATATATTAATTTCCTTGTAAAAAAATACATACCTTTTTTTGCAAAAAATCTTTTCTTCAAATGATACTTATTATGTAAAAGAATTTGGCCGGTGACTAAAAAAACCCTGTACCTATATATTTTTTGAGAGTAGGCACAAATATAAAAAAGCATTTTTGGAACCATGAATTTAATTTTACAGGGTCGCCTTAGTAATATTAAAAGCCTTACCGCTCCTAAATATCGGCGTCGTAAAGGCGACCCTTTGTAAATTCACAGAAATGAGGTATAAAATACTGTACACCAACAAAATTTGATAACGCAACGGTTTCTTCCCCAACTCATGCGCTTTCGTCGTCGACTGTATCAAGTATTGAGGTTTTACGCAGGCTAAGCCGCCAATAAAAAAACCCCTAATCATCATCACAACTCTTTGTAATGAGCCCACTGCAGCGCTATGAGTCTTTTCAACCGACTTCCAAACAAGGAGGAGGTTCTCAATTCGTCTTTATGTTTTTTTTGTGTCTGTGTTACACGATATTTCGGACAATTATTAACCGGTTTTGAAAATTCTTATGATAGAAGATACTTCATAGTTGGTCCCATATAAATTTCATCGAAATCGGTTGGAACCTTCATTGAAAATTTCAAATTTTTGAAACAATATGCATGATTTCGGAGAATGTTTACGTTGATGACAAAACTCAACCAAAGTTTTGACTCGAAGTCGGTTTTTTTAATGCTCTGCATTCGTTGATTATACTTATAAGTTTGCCAAATTGGTTTTGTCAAAACGTTATTGCACATATAATTAAATGTATCAAAGATTCTAAGGACATGCCTGTGTTAGTGTCAAAAACATGCTTGTGCATGCTCTAGTGTCACAAACCATCTGACATAGTGATAGTGGGATCTAACTGTGTGTTTCAATATCGAATCTCAATCTAAAATCCAATTTTTTTTTATTACAAAAATAAATCTGATTTTTGGTTGTCATGGCAACGCCCATACTTTTCAAGAAAGAAGGATTTTGGATAAAGAGACAATATTGAAACCCACCATAAGCCGACCACGTCTCATTTTTTGAACATAGAACTTGATCGAATTGGCAGCTTATCGACGGAATTTAAAAACTTGTCAATGACGTAAATGATTACTTCGCACGAAAATATTTGTGGCGTGACCGCGTCATTCATCGGGTTGAAGTTAACAAACAAATTGAGAGATTATCTACAGGTGGTTTAACAAATTAATACTCCAAAGTCAGAAGATGAGGCTAGTCTCATCTAAATTTCTAGGACAAAGGAGCCTTTTTTAAAGAGCAATCCCTTCCTGAAATATAAATGACATAAAACATAAATGCGTTGAGTAAAGACATTAACGAATGGTTTTTGGTGCATGTGAGTTAAGAAAAGACCAACTTTAACTAAAAGCGACTTTTACGGTTGACCCGCACTTTCGAAAGAACCCTACAGACTTCGTTTTTGTTACATCTCTTAATGCAAACATCAAAATTCCCTCAGTGTTTTATGAATATTTAGTCGTTTACTCAACCCGTATTTAAAAAAGTTCATAAATAAAACATTTTATAATCGGCGGGCCTATTACGGTTCTTTCATCAAGATTGCTATCTTCGAGTAATTCTCTAAGATTTCTATGACACACTGATGATATAATGAATGAACGAATACATATAGAAACATACATTGCAAATCATTGCATGCAAGAGGCATTTTCTTTTGCAATGACAGTTTCAATGATATCTATGACTTAAAAACGTCAGTTGAAAAAGGTGAGATCGCACCCACCTCTATGATATGTTTGTTTCTTGATTTCCTTTGGGGTTTTTTCTATTTCGAATGCTTTCATAAATCAATAATTTCGCCGAGAAGTAACACCGAATAATGATCGCAGGATATTTTTTACGTCAAAACCATTTCATGATATCATCGCATGGTTTTGAGATCCATAATAGGCCCACGGATCAATAAAATATGATTATTTTACATTTTTACTCGACACTATGGTGCCGTTAGAGACCTCTGGGAGCATCGCTGGTAATCACTGAGCGCAAAATATAATATACGCCATTAATTTATCTTATCTTACTTCTTACTAATATTATAAATATGAAAGTTTGGATGTATGGATGTTTGTTCCTCAATCACGGCAAAACGTCTCAACGGATTTGGATGAAATTTGGCATGAAGATAGTGTACAGTCTGGAATAGCACATAGGGTACTTTTTATCCCGATATTCCCCACGGGATTCAAAATTGCACGGGTAAAACCGCGGGAAACAGCTAGTATATCTAATAATTAATAAGAAGCAAATAATTTGGTTAATGAAATGTTTTATTTATTTATTCAACGTATCATATTACACAGGCTTTGTCATCAAAACAAACGAAATCCAAAAGTAGATAAACAAGAGGATTTTTCTCTTTTGTATTTTATGGGAGTTATGCTAATGACACTCTAAATATTGTGGTAAAAATTTGACAGAAAACTGCTACTTCCTGCAAATGTTTGTTTTATCGTAAATCAATGAATGAATAGTAATTGACTGAACAAACAAAATTACGACATTGATTAGATACCTATCAGTTTATTGTTTCAAAATCTTCCATTTCTGTCATAATACGTCGACTTGTGACGGATTTAATATTATATAGATATAACCAAAGATAATGTTACTTAATAATCAACGAATGCAGAGCATTAAAAAAACCGACTTCACGTCAACACTTTGGCTGAGTTGAGAATGTAAATAATCAACGTAAACATTATATCATACACATTTTTTTTTAATTTGAAATTTTCAATGAAGTACCCAACTGATTTCGATAAATGGGACAAACTATGAAGTATCCTCTATCATATGAAACAACAATTTTTAAAATCAATTCACAATTGTCCGAAATATCGTGTAACAAAGACACAAAAAAACACACGAATTGAGAACCTAAAAAACGACTTACTAGAAAATGCTACTGTACAGATAATTAATACCTAATTTATACATTTGATTAGATAAATACACTACTTAATTTAATGCTTGATACACAATATACAAGGTGTTCTTTTTGATATCCAATAGCTTTGAGGTTTTGTCCCGTACTAAAAAATATAATTTTTTTATTTATTTATTGGAGAAATGAATATGTGGTTTAAAATGCATACTTTCCAAGATATCATCAATCTTAATATACCTAATGAGTTCATAAATTATCACCCTTGTAAAATCTCTTTAAAATTCATTCAATAGACGCGTGTCGCTGAAGCCATACAATAAACAACAAAACATTTTAAACGTTGAGGAATGTTGCATACAATGTACAACGCGAAACGTTGCGAACTGTACCTGTGCATAGCGATGAAAAAGGGATAGAAAATGCCACGTTGACATACTTCGCATAAATGTGTTTTACATAAGATGTTTTGACTTAATTGAATTATTTTGCATGAAGAATAAAAAAGAAATGAAAAATTATTCACATGTTATTTTATTATATTACATGGTCCCATTAATACCCTAGAGTCATGGAAAATTAACAGGAACACCCTGTATATTATATTTTGTTTAAAGTAAAAATAATCAACGAATGCAGAGCATCCGACACGATAATCAAACTTGTATTCATTAATTTATTCCAGAAATACATTCATCAGAAATGTAAATGTTTTAGGAAACACACGGATGATGCGTGCAAGATCTAATAACTGGTTTTGATTAAACTGGTCTATGTCGTTTTACCTTCCTGTGTAAAGGCCTAACATAAGTTTATAACGTCATTAGATAATCTTAGGTTTATCCTAGGTATAGAAGGAACGAAGTTAATTAATTTTGGTTGTAGGACTCCTTTAGGGCTCACCCGGCTAGCGATCATAGTTTATATAGAATCCGCCGCTGAATAGCCGGTAAGGTTTTACGAAGAGACATTGTCTTAAGCTGCATTGGTTTATGAATAAATTAAAGAGTTTAATGTATTTTATGGCTCATATATGGATTGTTATTTCTTAAATATTTCTGATTCTTCTTCTGTTTATCATCAATTTCTATCATTTGCATTGTCAAAGACAAAGATTTAAAAAACAATACAAAACATATTTGAGTACAGGTGTTGAGGAATGCTATGTTTTATCGAGAAGTAAGGGATTTCAACAAACGCTCTTTAATTACGCACAAGATAGCATCATCTATATTTTTAAAACAAGACTAAAATGTAACATTACATGTTAACGTTTATTTGTTCTCTAGAAATAGCTCTGTTTGTTACGTATGACGTAAACACAGATTTTTAACCTCTAAATTTATTGTATAATTTAATATCTGAATCAGTTTTATGTAGAGTGGTGACCTCAAACGAGGCTGCGATGGTTGACACGGGTTTTAAAAAGGCTTTGCTTTAAAGCGGGTAGCGGGACATTTCGAAGCTAATGCCAAAAAGCGTAACAATTTCTGTTATAATGTCGCTAGTCATGTAGATTTTTTAGATATTAAAACAATATAAATTTAAAAAAAAATACTTTGACATAGTATAGAACATGCTACTGCTATTAAACATACAGGGTGTGTAGTAATGAATCCAGTGCCCAGGGCCAGCCGAACAACTGCCTGCAGGACATGACATCCCCTGGCCTATCTGGAAATCACTTAACCGCCTCAGGACCCAAGTAGGCCGGTGTAAGCTCAATATGAGTAAATGGGGCTTCACAAACGTAGAAAACACCCAGTGTGAGTGTGTTACTGATCCACAAACAATGTCGCATTTGCTTGTAAATAGAACCTTTGGGCCGCAACAGATAACGCAATTAAAGTTGCTGAACACTGGGCCTAAATAATTTAATCCGCCTACAATTTTTATTATGTTGTTGTGTCGACACGAAGAAGAAGAAGAAGTAATGAATCGATAACCCGCTAAAAGCAGTTGGTCCGATGATGTAAAACTTAAACAAAAACAGTAAATAAGACTACTATAGGTTAAAAGTAACTGACCAGACTTATATGGAATCTCGATATCATAACAATTTATTTTTAAGTAATGTTTTAAAACTCAATATTGAGTTTCTAAATCAGAAGCCAATTGCTAAAAGAAAGATATTACATGAAACACTGATAAAGCATTTTTTTAGCAAACGCACCAATTACATTGTGGATTGAGCGGAAAGTTACACAAACCAGAATCCATGAATAAGCTTCCATGAAATCTGTGTGTGAATCTTTGTCAATATTTACAAACCTTGAGTCACAAAGTCTTACTGAATCTCCACTTCTAGTACCTACGGATATATTTACCTACAAACGATAGATTGACGTAACCTGACGGTTAGGACATGCTCAAGCGCGTATCTGTTGACACAATTGAGTACAGAAAAAGGTCAACTTAACTGTGATTTTGAAAATATGCATACCTACATACCTTTATTGTCAACTTATTTCTACCTGAAGGTATTTTTGTTGTTGTATTATTTTTGACCTTTTTGAAAGTAATGATGAGTCGAAATATGAAGCATAAATAACTACTTATTATCTTTGCTTCTCTCCTGGATCATAATGTTTCATTTATTATTATTATTATTTTATTAAATAGATTTTGTCGCGTATTATTTCACTGAACTCACGATGGTCACGAGTTACTGACTCATTATTTAACAGAGTTTCAAATTATTTAAATAACTAGCTGCTGCCCGCGACGTCGTCTGCGTGAACGCTATGCAGCACCAAACGCACCTACGATTATAACACTGCTAGCGTGATAATATGTAGCCTATATGTTGACCCAACTTCTTAACTATCTTCATGCCAAATTTGAAGTAAATCCATGCAGTACTTTTTGAGTTTATCCCGGAAAGACAAACAGACAAACAGACAAAAATTCTAAAAACTATATTTTTTGTTTCTGTTTCGATTGTAGATCATACCCCAAGTATTCTTTTAAAAAAATATTCAATGTACAGTTTTGACTTTCCTACCATTTTATTATATGTATAGATTTGGACGACCGGCTGGTGTAGTGGTAATATACATACATTGCCTTCTATGCCAGAGGTCCTGGGTTTGAATCCCGGCGGCGACGGATATTTGTGTGATGGACATCTATTTAAGTTCATAGTCTACTAAAAAATATGTATGTTTACATATTTCTTATGTTTATAAGTTAATTAGTATCCATAACACAAGTTCTTTAAGAAACTTAATTTGAGCTAGATAATGTTGGGACAATTTTTAGGTACCTTTAAGCTATCAAACCGTGCGAGGTTTTTTTTAATTCTGACAATCTCAGTTAGTTTCATTATACGACAATCAAGCTCATTTTTCAGCTTTTTAATATTCACACAGATTTTTAATATTTGGGTAATATAACAAAGTGTCTGGGTCAAATGATAGATTACGGATGCGGCGGTAAGTATGTCATCGACGCGACATATGTGATATACAGGGTGTCCCGCGGTTGTGTCAGACGGAAAGGGACAGATAAAGTCCCAAAATTATAGACTTAAATTTAAATATGTAGAACAAAGAGAATTATCAGAAATTAAATTCAAAGTTAAGCTGCCACGTATGACTTGAATATTCCTCAAATTAAATTTAAATAATTTTTTTACGTATATTTAATTTAAAGTTCTCATATATCTATGTAGGTATATTATCAAGTCTGAGTTTGCGGACTTATAATTTGTATTTAATATTTTATTATAATGAATCGTAAAAAAATACTAGTAAACTTTATATAACAGCGCTTACCGGAGATGTAATATATTTGTTATATTATTTAGACCCATAGGTACCAATAAGTTCTCGAATATTAAACACAGATTTTGCGTGTTGAAGCCTGACTCATAATTAAAAAAATAACAATTTAAGCTGACCCAAAACTTAATGCCTATCGAAATGACTAATCTTTATGATATCTATACAAATACAGCCTTGTATTTCGTTACTGTGTTAATGTGACACTGTTTGAAATAAATACAGAAAATATTGCGAACGATTACAGTGTTATAAGAAGTCTTCCTTGTCATATGACAATGATTTTGGTTGCTTCAAGAGCATACATGCGTTAGAAGCTATCATGGTAATTTTTGATTCCTCTCTTGTCACATAGACAGTTTTTTTTTAATATAACTGCAATAACGTAAGTATTTCCGTCTCTACTGAATATCAAAAGTGTATATAATGATGTTACTGGCTGTTATCGGCCACTGTCGACCTACTAACCTTCACGCGTTACTCTGCCGCCTTGCTCGTAAGTCGTAAGAGAGATGTGGGTCGCTACTTATACGTATTAAAAACAATTTATATCAGATAAAACGTTTTCAATACACTTACTTGGACATATGGACCAATATCGTTTTAAAATGCACGGTCCAACGCCAAAAGAAGATAATATTATGATCTGGAAGTTTTGTTTATATAAATTTAAATTTGTCAGTGAAAATTGCCTAAGAGATAGGGGATGATATTTAATGTATACCTACCTACATAATATTTAGCAATAATAATACGATGTCACAAAAGCTTCAATACCGTTTCCGTGCGACTCAAAAACTAACTCAACTCAATAAAAATATCTTTCAACATTTCTCCGTTGGTCAGTCCGCTAGTCTTTGCCTTCGCCAGCGGACTGAGAGGCCTCTGATTCCCGGCCGGGGGCTAGGAAATGAACTTTTCTAATTTGATACCTATGGTCGAGGTTTACCCTAGGACTGGATACCGCTGTATGGTTGTCATAATATAAAGTTATTTGGGGCTACATAAGTTGTCTATTTGGATAGTTAATTCAAAGACAGTTTACTATCAATCAATATATATAAAACTGTTCCGTTACTGACTGAGTTACTGAGTGACTGACAGACAACGTACAGCCGTAACTACTAGGCGTACAGAGCTGACATTTGGAACATACATTTTTTAGGGGATGTAGGGGTGCACTAAGGAAGGAATTCCCGAAATTCCCACGGGAACGGGAATTATTGGACTTTTTAGTTTGTATGAAAAATCTTATTCCTTGAGTGCACGGATATGATACTTGGCATAATAGTTTTTCAAAAAGAGACTGGTTGTGTTATGAAGGGAATTCCCGAAATTCCCACGGGAACGGGAAATATGTGATGTTTTAGTTTGTATGATAAAATCTTATTCCTTGAGTGCACGGATGTGATACTTGGTATAAAGGTTCCTCAATAAGTGTCTGTTTGTATAATGGAAGGAATTCCCGGAATTCCTACGGGAACGGAAAATAAGACTTTTGAGTTTATGCGTGTACGAAGTCGCGGGCAAACGCTCGTTAATTATATATTTACAAGTAAAATACCAACAAGGCAACAATACTGCGCGTCATGGATAATAATATGTTTGTGTCTCTAAACATAACTTAGGCAGAGTATCCAATACCTGAGCTAAATTACTAGTTAGAGAGGTTGGATAATTACTGTACTTAGATATCTCTTCACATCTGTTCGTAACAAAAGACTTCGGAGTAGTTCATTATATCAGCTTGTTAAAGTTATAGACATGAATAAAAGTCGACGATCAAGGACAGAAACCTTGAACTTGTATTTCAATTAATGCTATCAAATTGATCTTGTTTGGAGGATTTGTTTCTGCATATCACAATGAAAGCTTGATCAGTCTGAAACTCTGCTGAAGTGTACATTTTTTGACAGTTCTCTGTGCAGAAATGACAAAAGATCTATTCTTGAGTAGGTATTTGTTATACATACATAACTTCACGCCTGTATCCCTTATAGGGTAGGCTGAACACCAGAGGCTATAAAACCATCTGATGCCTCGATTGACAAGACGTTTGGAAGAATATAATGATGGAGAGAGACTATTGCAGTGATAAAAGCTATTTTAATACTAAAATCTGAAAAAGCTGCAGGAAAAAATAAATATAAAGCTTTACAAACTATACAGGAATTTCCTTCCTTTCGTGGCAGATCAGGTTTCAAACCCTGTTTTCTAGTGAACTTGTATTGTAATTTATTTTGTTTTAATTTTATTTCCAGTTATATTTTTTCTTGCCGTGACCGTGTGACTAAGGTATTTCCGCCACTCATGAGCATTCTTATACTTTACCGTATTTTTTATTATTTATGTTAATCAGGACCGTAAAGCTTATCCTTTCTCTTCCTACTAGTTTTATGGACAATAAGTTTGTGAAGATGTAAGGATATTTATAATTTGGTTGCCTGATAGAGATCTCTCACTAGCGATAAGGCGCCTATTCGTGCATTAAGGTTTTATTTCCTTGTTTATTCTTCGTTTTTCTGTTTTGTTTATATGTACAATAAATGGTAAATGAATAAAATATTACTTACTCTATCAGGGAATAACTACAAATTGGAATTGAAAGAAAATAATTTAGTACACAAGAAAAATAAAATATATCCAAGATTATATACTCCGTACATTGAGATGTATTAGTTTTATATGTTAATTAAAAAGCAACTATTTAAAATCACACAACCTATTGTTTATCTTTTGCCCAGGATAAAAACATCTTAATAACCACAACTTGCTCCGCCTACGACGTTATGTTAGATACACAGTAATTAATAACTGAATAAATTATGTTTTATTAAATATAACTATTCATGAAATGCTACGGCCACTCCTACCTAAGTGATTTTATAAACAGGGTTTGCCTAATTGATTGAATCAGGCGTTACTTTGCGGAAATCCTTGACAACTACTTTAACAAAGTTACCTTGCTAATTCCGCGACTTGTAGGTACTTGCACTAGTGATGCAGGATTTTCGTGCGTTGGTTCACCGCCCTCCCTCCCTCAAGCAAGAAGCAGTAATGCAATGAACACACCCTTGGAAAACTGTAACCCACACCACAAGCTACCACCGACACGTGTTTTGCTTCAACCAGAAACACTTCTGGGTGCAACGACCACCACCGAACTATGTGTTGCTTGTGGTGTGGGTTACAGTTTTCCAAGTGTGTGTTCATTGCATTTCTTGCTTCACAATTGTTCTTATTTCGCAATTGGTGAACAGAATGTACCCCAAGATATCGATTTATAAAATTTTCAAAATATTTGTATAAAGTTAACAGAGTGATCTCTTTAACGTATTTACTAACCATGATACTTAATTGATTACCTTACCTGGAATAATTAAGTCTGTCAAGCCTAGTTTCGACACACCCTGTATAGTAAAGTAATTAACACAGTATTTATCCAAAAAGTTTACAAAGTTCTATCTGCTGATAGAATACGTCTTCCGCATACAAATAATAATTGATATTGACGTAATTTATCAGAATAAATTATATTCAATGACAAAACAAGAAAAATCCCACAGACATACATCTACATAGACAACGCAACGCTACATGCATCGCGTGTCCGAACTACGAACAATCGTCAAGGTTGGTCGCCGCTATATTCAGTCGCGTATGTATGGTCTGTTAGAAAATCGATATCCGAATATAGATATCGTTCTTAATAATCGATTTCATCGGCGACATCGGTGTCTTTGAATCGGTTTATATTTTATATCACAGAATATCAGCTGTGACGTCACAGTAGGTGTTAAAAAGTCGGCACGCTTGATTTCAATACAAATCGTGACACTTGCGTCATCTATGTAGATGTATGTCTGTGAAAAAACCTCATTTCAAATAGAATTTTGACAAAGACTCCATATTTCACATTAAAACTATTAAAAAACTCGTCTCATTCTATATCTATTTATTTTCAAGAAAAAAGTAAGAGATCACTACCTTTCTCTATGCTAAAAGTATGTATTTGTGTGTATTTTTATGTATGATATAATATGTAGGTATATATAATATATCTTATGTATGTATTTGTATTTAAAGTTTGTTATGTAGGTTTTCAATATATATTTTAATAGTATAAGTAATTTATTCGATTTATATTTATACGTACACACTATTATTGCATTTTAACCAAACTCTCCAGTCTCAGGTCTGCTGGAAGAAATTTATTTAGAAATAAGCTGACCCTTGTAACTATATTCTATGTTTATTTTCAATTGTCTTTTATCCTGTGTACAAAAGTTGTTAAATAAATAAAAATAAATAAATAAAAACATTACTGGCCTAAATACATACATTTTAATTGTATTTTAACAGATATCTACTAAAAATACAACAAAATACACTATTATTATAAAGAAAAAATATATCTACTGGCTAAATATCCTCAATTGATACTTTTGAAGACTAGAGGGTTTTCCTTATTTATTCTGTATTTGGTTACTCGATTTTAGCAAAAAAGTGTAAAAGTCAACGAAGAGACCAAGTACCCGACGTAATATGACCAAATTGTTTACAATATTTGCCACATTCTCACAAATAAATATATATTTTTTTTTTCTATGCCGACGACATAATCTTGGCGAATATTGCACGTTTTCTTGAAGGAGACCTTTCATCAATACTGGATATATTACGACTGCAGCAAACTTATATTAACTGTTGAAGTTTTTGATTTAAACTAAGAGTTTCTATAGGATTGTCAGGCAGTATCAAAAATAAATTGTTGTTAGCAATGTGAACTGACAATGCGTTTTTATATGATGTCAAATTGTTTTTATGTCAGTCTTCTAGAAGCATTGTTTTGAAATAGTTAATTTTATAGGTGAATTTTATATAGAAAATCGTTGTGTGTGGAAAAATAAAACCAAGCTGAATGAAATCCTGCACTTATTACTGAGTGCACTAATTTATTAACAACTAGCTGATCCGGCAAACGTTGTTTTGCCATATAAATAAAAAAAAATAGATGTTGGCCGATTCTCATAGATACCGGATAAGCACAAAAAATTTCATCAAAATCGGTCAAGCCGTTTCGGAGGAGTATGGCAACGAAAACTGTGGCACGAGAATTTTATATTTATAAAAATAGATTCCCCTCTCGGGCCCTGAAAAGACCTCTTGAACAATGTTTTTTTTTTTATTTTTGCTTAAACACGCTTATCTCTATAATGGCCAGTCGGATTTGAAAAATTATATTTGCATTTGGACAATTTTGACCTTCTTTAAGTAAGTAATGCTATAGGCTTGTTTCAGAGATTAGAACTTTCAAACAAAGAAACTCTTTTGTTTTTAATCCCATATATTAGTGCCTCTACATAAAACCTTTTTCAATAAATGTTCAATTGAATGTTAAAAAATGGAAACGGTTCCTCGGTTCCTAAAAGTTCCGAAGATTTAAAGTGTTTTAAATATATTACATTAATGTAATATACTATAGAGATTATTGCACCCATAGAGTCGTAAAATTACAGCCTTTTGCTGAATATCAAAGCTGCCTTACTTTATTAGTTTTAAATGTTTAACAACAAATAATAATCTCAGATATTGCAATTGTTTTTTTGAAAAAACAAACATTTTAACTTAATAACGACATTTATTAAATTATAATAACCCATCACGATCTCACAAATTTTAATGATAACTTCCTATAACAAAATCTGAGCAAAGGTCAACGGCCTTGCGGTGTTTACTTAGTGCGCGTGCGCAGACCTGACATTGAAACTCGAAAGCCGTCGCGAACAGCTGCAGTGTGATTGGTGCACTCGCTCCAAGTCAAGTTTAAGGCTAACGGAGTAACTTGATCGCGAATGAGAACCATGCAGGCCTGTTTTTGAACAGCCTCTTTGGTTTAAAAAAAAGGAGTATTATTGTATTTTTAATTTGAAACTTGCGTAAGTCATAATGAGATGGTTATATTTGAGACTTTGAATATTTAAAATATTACATATCTTCTTAATGAGTATAGCATTTATTTATCATGTTATCAATTAACTTGTAAGTGTGAAAGTCCAAAAATTATTGCAAATTTTACTGAAAATAAAGTAAGGTAAAGAATTTTATGAATAGAGTTGTCGTGTTTTGTATTGTTAAAAAGCAGGTTGCAGTATGTCAGTTAAAATAAATCAGAATGTTGCCGAATTTAGAAATTTAGAAGAGAAAAACTACTTTAACTACAATTTGTGTTGTGTGGAAAATACATGTACAGGGTGACAGGTGACAAATTTGCAATACTGAAGGAGAGCCCTCTGTACTCGATTCTGATCATAATTATGTAATAAAAGTAGGTATTTAATTTATCACCAGAAATCCCTATGAATAAATAAAGAGACCTTACTACACTTTTCCTGAAGTGCTGCCTAATGGCAGGTTTCGATATTATGAAAACTGTTCGTTTTGCCTACGAACAATAGAATTCACTACCAAAATGCCTTTCTATATTCAAAATCTTGACATCTAAACCACTGCTTACGAACTGTTTGACTGTAATGGGTTGCTAGGTTACATTTGACCATTTACAAAATAAGTCATTATATCTAGCCAACGACGACGTAACAAGTTATTAATTTAAACCAATGAGGTAAAGGTAGCATGGCAGTCTGCTGCGGCCAATAAGGAGTTATGTTTTCATTACGTATGACCAATTAAAGAATAGGTCATTTTATCTAGCCAACGACGTAACAATTTATTCATTTAACGAAATGTCCTATCAAATATCTGTCAACATATCAATAATCCAGTTTTCTCTTTCTAACTTATCTATAACTGTTTTTGAAAAAAAGGACGAATATTATTGAATTACATAATTTTTCTTTTAAATATTTACTTTGACGTCATAAAAATGTGATTCAACCAATGGCAAAATTAGTCGAAGGTTTCGCGTTTCGTTTTACGTAAGCAGTTAAACGCAATTATTAATAAAAAGCTTTAAAAACATACTATAATATATTTATCGAATACTAAAACATAGCAAACATAAATTGAATAAGTTTATATATTTATTTAGTTCAAATATCATACAAATAATTTGCGAATGCGTGATATTCTATAAATCACATATCACCTATTTTCTTGGAAGAACGTCACGCAAGGAGGGCCCATGCCAAATTTGAGAACTTACAGCCCGTAGCTGGTAGATATTGTGAAACTCTACTTTTTTCCTACCAGTTTTGTACCTGTACCGGTTACGCATAGCAGTCAGTTGAATATTGAAACCCGCCATTAGTCAACACCCACACAGCAATATTCCCGCCACACGCACACCACCACCCGCTAAGTACTTATTTATTGTATTACGCTAATGTAACCATGCGTTGCGTTATGAATTCTTCAACTTCCGGAGAAGTTTACTCAGTAATATTTATTCTTTAATTAAATTTTTTCCCTTCATGTTGATCTTAAACTATCACGTTCTGGAATTTTGAAAGTGTTCCACCAGTCACCCTGTATGTAGATAATATATACAGGTAATAAACTAAAATATACCTACATACTTATCCATGCATGACCCATACCTTGTGAGCAAACTTCTATGTTCATCACTTAAATATCAGTCCTTAAACCCCAGGACTTCAGGAGTCCGCTTTACCACAAGGTCGTCACAACGAAAATTTCTTTAACCACTCAGTTTAGTACCAACCTCTTTAGTGCCAACCCTGAAAGTGAAATACAAATATTTGGGGTCAAAACACCTACGCCACTTCAAAACCGGTATTCTCCGGTAAGTGTCAAATTTGGCAAAATAGCAACGGTATTTAAATCTTGACAATTCCTTTATTTGCCTTTTACTCAATAGTGACAAAATATTTTATTTCATGATTATTTCAACGCAAACACTTAACAAAACAAACAATCCTTTATTTTCATACATATTTCAAATGAGATCCGAATTCGCGTCTGTATGTCTGACGATAAACTCGAATACTATTTTTTTGAGGTTTTCTGACCTCAATCTTTCATTTGACAAAGACAGAATATGGATTTAAGAAGAAATGGCTCTTCATGGAACATTGCCGGACCCCATCTCCGCCGGAGTGAACCCTTGTTCCAAAAATGCCTGAAATACTAAATATGAATGAATACAAGGATACTACTTATTCACTCGGCTTATCTCGACTTGAGTCGAGATTTAGTAGGTACTCATGATCTGTTGACGCGAACATTGATGCAAATATTAACAACAAAATTGTATGTTACAGTAAATTTTACGTAAAAATAAGTTAAACTGTCTGTTCTTACGGACATCAGTTTTTATTGCAATATACCTTCTTTAATGTTATTCTCAGTATTTTAAACTTTCATAACATACCTCCGCAGAACTGATCAAATGGTTTTCGCGATTATACGCATAATCACGTGCGGCGTCGATAGTTGTTTAGAAAACTCTGAGATCGCCGTTTTCTAATACACGTAAGAAGTAATCTGGCTTGCCTAGAATAAAATATTGTAATTAAATGTGTCATATTTAAAATCATAAATAATGTTTTTCACGGGAATAAACCTTTGATTCGTGTAATATTTTTAGGTTCTGACGCACATCATACACTTGATAAAAGATAAAATTATTAATTAAAATCAAATTACTATTAGTTTATTAAAAAAAGGACAAACGGTGACAAAAATGAACCAAAGATTCGATTTTCAAATGAGCTCATTTTGTACCTTATACTTTTTTTTTCAAGTGAAGAAAATATCTGAACTATCACACATACCTATCTGTAATAGTGTATTTCGATTCACAACAATGAGGAGTTTTTCAATTGATTTTAAAAAGAAAAAATTATATCTTTTTCTCTCAAAAGATGGCGTTGGTAAAAAGCTTGTTGTCAAAATTCTATACGAAAACACATTTCACATTGCACTTTAGTAAGAAAAACATGTGGCGCCATCTAAAATTAATTATAGTAACTATTTTTTTATATTTTTAAAGTTACTTTGCAAACCTCTCATTGACATTAGACACAAAGTTACTATGGTGTAATTTTATGTAACATGTGAATTGGTTGTTAACAAAAATTACTGATCTGTAAGTGATATTTTAAAAACGATAAGATCGATAATCTGTAGATTCAAATTGGTTATCTGTCTAATTACTGTTCATGGCCTATGACAAAACTAATAGATAAGAAAAAGATAAGGTCAATTTCAAACCTATAATAACCACAACAAAGATATTTAGGTACGATTTTCCTCCACTCTGCAGACTTGATAATATGTTTTGTGCAATAATTGTACTTGTCAATCAGTAGACGCAGCTAGTTTCCTTAAGAAGATAACATTTTGAGAAAGGGAAATAGACTTTACGCAATGTTTTTAGACTTCCAAATAAAATTCGCAACGAAGTCAATTTTCTTTACCGAAATAAAACAAATGACTTCCATCCCGTTACAATGTTAATTTGCATTATTAGGGAATAAGAGGGGGACAGTTAGCTTCTTCCTCATTGCGGTCATAAATATCCATTGTGCTGTTATCACAGAACACAAACATAGAGTATTATGTCATAGTACAGATAGGACACAGTGCCGCTGTAAGCAACAGGCCATTAGATAGAGCTACGTTAGCAATATAACGTAAAAACAAAACAATATGTTAAGTAATTTCGAGGCGTACCGCCAGGCCCCGGTACCTCAGCGGGAGAGCACTCGTTTGGCAAGCGAGAGGTCCCAGGTTCGAGTCCTGGTCGGGTGAATTTTATTTAGCACATTTTTTCAGCTATCTAATAATAATTGAGCATTTAAAATGCAAAAACTTAAAAATATTATTAAAACATTGCACTGCTTTACTATAACTAGAAATTCACAATTTCTGAAAAGAAATTGGTCTCGGGTGGTCTTAGCTGCAAATCTATAGGTACCATTAGATGGAGCTACGTTAACAATATAACGTAAAAACAAAAAAATGTGGTACCTAAGTAATTTCGAGGCGTACCGCCAGGCCCCGGTAGCTTTGTGGATGAGCGAGCACTCGTCCGGCAAACGAGAGGTCCCAGGAAGGCAAATATGTGCCACAAAATTAAAATTAAAATGGGTTTGTCTTCTAGTACACCAAGCAGAACATGAACTTGAAGACTAAGGTGATATACGCCCATCGACAAGAAACCCATTAACTTAACGCTTAAAGCTATGTGACCTAGCTAGAGATAATAAAAAAATTGGAAAGTTAATCAACTAAACATCTCACGGTAAGGGACAAATGAAAGTTATGATAATAATAACAATATATCCCTAGACAATCACACCAACTACATGGCCCCAAAGTAAGCATAGCTTATGTTATGGGATACCATGTAGCGAAATAGGAGGGAACCTAGAATATATTTACATAAATAAATAAACACCCAGACACGGATTTTTTTTTCCTTATTCCGTGCGTGAGTCGAGCCCGCAACCACTGGCGTCTGAGGTAGATAGGTTAACCCCGTCGCCAAATTGGTCGTCATGATGAGATCGAAGATGGCATACGGGTTTAGAAAGGCACATTCATCATAAACTTACCGTATTACCTAAATCATCATTTGGAGGCGGATTTGCAAGGAAACTATCACTTGGATCATTCGTCTTTTACGAAGTCTTCAACCAGATGCAATAAGGCTATTCTTAACCGGCCATCTACGTCCAAATATTTGCTTCTGCTACTTCTTCATAGCAATGCTATTTATTAAAAACATAGACCTGTTACTTTTCCCAACTTTGATAACTAAGTTTTATCAAGAGCAGCCGCTTGCGCATTTACCCAAATGACTTTTGACCCCGGAGAAGTTTTCTGATAACCTTCGCTAAGAATTCGATGGATTCAGAAATATTCTTTAAAATTTTTGACTTTTTGAGTCATAAATAAAGAATTATTAAGAAAGAAGACGTTAATGCAGTCACTTTCATTATAATCCAGGTATAATCGATCAAAGTACAAAATTTGGTAACTTCATAAATGAAGGAAGCATCTCAGAATAATAAAATATACACTGCAATAGCAATAAGAAGGAAGAAATACAGAAAATAAATGTAAAACACAAACTTAATAACTATTTAGTAAATTAATATTTTCGGCTGACCTAGGCCTGAGCAAAATGTTTCTTGTTTTCGTTATTATATGACGGTTACTTTTTAGATTAAACATTTTCTGTATATAAAAAGATAAAACGGACAATGACCGACTTATCACACAAAATTACATATTTTAGGCCAAAAGTAACCATAACCCAAAACTTTAAGAATCCGTTAACCGCTGACGTGACAAAACCGGATTCAATAGTAATGAACTCTGTGTGATTACCCCAGTTTCCGTTGACAAGGACTTTCGAATATATCTCTATATATTATGAAAGAAAAGTCTGTGTTCAGGAAGATGTTTTTGTAATAAACGAGATTTGGTTTGCTGTGCACCAATGTAAAAGAAGTTTCCAGGGTTCATGCAAGAAATGAGGTTAAGAAACACGATAGGATTGTAGGTAGGTACTGAAAGTGTGAGCTTGGGCTTTATTATAAGGCTTAACCCAATTAACACCGAGCGACAATTAACAATCGACAGTTTGAGATGCTTCCGCGCGCCTGGCCACAGATTAGAAAGTATTATGTACAAGTACAGATAGGACACATCAATATTATAGGGACTTTTTTGCCGCTTGGCGGCGCTTATGTGCTTAAGGTTTTTTGGGTAGATTATGCACTATAGTGGTTTTTCATTATTATTGCTGATAAATATTGTTTTTCACATGTGAAAGAAAGGGTGCTAATTTACAAAATAATCAAAAACCAACACTAGCTAGCATGTTTGATAGTTATAAAGTTATTCGTCGAAATATGTGAAACATGAAGTTTATCAAGGATTACAACAATTCAGTTACATAAATGATGAAATTAAGTTCACTTTACGCTACTTCTGAGTTTGCAGGAAATTATATTAACACAGCAGATATGTGCAGTTTATAACAGAAATGCGTAGGACTTTCACAAGCTGGCAGCGTTTTGTGATCAAATGACAAACGATTGTCTCAGTCTCAAAAACAAACTCAAACTCACTCATATTAAGTTGTTATTGCCAGTGATAAGTGGCGCCACCAAACGTTAAAATGGTGCTATGGCCAAACTCTTGAAATTGATTAAAATGCTTTGATTGTCAATGCCGTGCGCCTGGCCTCCCTAAGGGCACGTTTAAGCACAGGTGGTACGTCGCGCGGGACTTTACGCGTTTTCGTTACATCGCAGTGCTTGACGCACTGCCTGTGCTTATACGTGCCCTTACCACTTCTGTGTCACCTGCCTCGTTATAAGGATAGGACGTTTGACTTCCAAGCCACCTGATGGAAAGTGCGCATGAAGACTATGGTGTTACACGTCCATCCACGAGAAACCTATTCACTCGACACTTAAAAGTTCCAGGACTGTAGTGGTCAGGAAAAACTAGACGCAGGCAGATTATTCCACACCTTGGCAATCCGTACCAAAAAGGAACTATCGAAGCGTTTTGTTCGACTTCTTGGTAAATCCACTATATAGGGATGGAAGGGATGAACGTCTGGTAGTCCGGTGGTAAAAAGGGGTGGGTTCAATTTGGTCAAAAAGAGCACTCGCACACTCACCAAAATGTATACTAAAATACTGTCAAACAAGCAACATTACGACGGTGCTCCAGCGCAGCGTCTGCAATTTTTTATTTGTTTGCATTACGCACCCTGTATAACACTGTAACTTCCGCTACCATGAAGTCATACGAACATCTTAATATCGCTAGCCTATCGATAGCGAAAACCCTCATCATATGATATTAAATATCACGATTTTATGCTATAAATCTACGAGCCGCTACAAAACTCTTTAAATAGTAACTTTTTATCAATGAGTTCCGAAGGCATATCAATATTTTAACTACTAAAACTATAAGGCCAATTATTTCCGACATGTACAAAAAACAGCGAACTTAGTAATGAAAAAATAAATAATTATTAAATAAAGGTAAATCCACTTTGAACTGGTTTTTCTAGTTGTCCTTCTTTACGGACTGAAGAACACGGAACATTCGAGTTGTTTTAAGAGGAAGTTACTACTTCAAATTGTACTACATTTTGCTTTACAAGTAAATAGTTATTTCTTATTGACATGCCGTTTGGAACACAATCAAAACATTTAAGTTCCATCTTCTTATATCCTTGCATCATAAACATTAAATACTTACAGGAAATTAAAGCAATATATAATCAATATTGCATTTTTGCACTTCAGGCATTATTAAAAATTTGGTTTCGACGGCTAGATATAAAAGTCGGTTAGATAAAAATTAAAATCTAGCTGTCATGGCAAGAATTGAGGTTTAATTCACCGTTAGGGCCTCATTCCATATTTTTTTCCGTAAACGCGTATTTATAGAAGTATCAAATACCAAAAAAAACATTATTATTTATTTACACTTTATTCTAGGATAACAAAAATGAGAACTACACAACGTGGAACAAAGTTACAAAAGGCGGTCTTACCGCTCTAGAGCGATCTCTACCAGACAACCTTTAACTATACTATACTTTTGTTCCAGTTGTATTTTAACTGGTAGAGAGAAGTAACAGTATCATAACCTATAAATTAATACTTGATAGTAATAGGCAAGCGAATTTTATTTATCAATCACTTCAAAACAGTTTCTGTTGTGTATTATTCGCAGTTTATTTTTAATTTTATGTACAATATCTCCTTCAATATCTAAAATTTGTCACCAGTCACCCTGTATAAGGTTTGTACAGGTCTTGAACTGTAATATTACTGGTAGATATATATGTTACGGTAATAGTGAATAATTGAAGATTATTAATAATTATCAATTATTATTAATAATTACCGAAAGTCGAGGTCAACACTCTGTTTAATTCTGTTTTGTGCGCTTATAAAAAAAAATAACCACGGAGGTTAATGCAAGGAGCGAAGCAAAGCGGAGCTCCTAACCTAACCGGTCCATGTCGGTTCTGTGCAACCAGCCTCAGCATCAACAACCAGCCGGTTAGTAATTATTAATAATATTTATTAATAATTATTAATAATCTTCAATTATTCACTCTTACCGTAACACATATAAACCTCAAGAAAATATATCTGTCTAATTGTCTACATCTGTCTAAATAATAGTCTGAAGTAATTTGTAGTTCTAATAAACTGTTGTAATAATGATGTCGACATTTGTAGATAAGCCGATAAAACGTGCAGCAACTTGACTTTGGAAATAAAATAAACATAAGGATAATATTTACATATCGTAAGTATTACAATTATATCTATACTAATATATAAAGCTGAAGAGTTTGTTTGTTTGAACGCGCTAATCTCAGAAACTACAAGTGGGATTTGAAAAAATATTTTTGCATTTGATAGCCCAACTCTTGAGGAAGGTTATAGGCTATATTTTATCCCGAAATTCCAACGGGATCAAAAGTTACCGCGCGCGATGGCTAGTTGTACTATAATTTGTTTGTTTGAATTACATCTAAGTACATAATAATAATAATAATATAATAAAATCCACAGACAATCACACCAACTACATGGCCTCAAAGTGAGCGAAGCTTGTGTTATACGATACCATGTAGCGTTCTAGGGGTGGACCTAGAATATACATATATAGATAAACACCCGGACACGTAACTTTTTTTTTTCTTGTTCCGGGCGGGAATCGAACCCGCAACCACTGGCCTCTGAGGCAGATAGGTTTAACCCATCGCCAAAGTGGTCGTCAGTGGTAACATAACCTAACTACTGTGCTGAAATATCGAGGACTTCAATAAAATTTGTGGTCAATATCCGGTTCTAAAGTTAATTTCAATTATAGGTATGTACTGAATATATTACGGGTGACGCTACTTCTTGTGCTGTCATCTCCGACCTCAGCTTCACTCACCATCAGGTGAGGTTAAAGTCAAACGCTGGTACTCGTACATAAGTAGAAACTATACATTTTAACTATGATAGTTTGAAAACTCACAAAATACCTTCAAGTTCAAATAAGGTGATAAAGAACAGTTTTCATGTTACATCGATGTAATCTTAGTAAAAGATTTCGCTAAACAGAAAGATTTATCCCGAGCAACACCGCGGGATAAAGTTAGTAGGAATTAAAGGAAATGTTGCCATTTAACAACAAAAAAATCGCAAGTTTTTGCTTGTTATGTAATGTTTAAACTAGCCGAGGATATCGCAGCATCTTTATGAACTCGGATCGTACGTGATTTATAAACAAATTGAAGTTCATGTATATTCAGAAAATCTAGTCTGTGAGGCTAGCATGCGACCGTCGACAACGATAAATCGGGATTTTATCGATATTTACTTATGGCACTTACAGTATGCATTTTTTTAAGAATATGGCATCTTTGGTTCTGTGGGCTTAATCATGGTATCAAATCGAGTAATTCTATCTAGCATGGTGCGCAGTAAGCTAACAAAATAGGATAAAATAACAAAATAATATTTATCTTGTTGATTCGAGTATTTATCGATGGTCAGATGGTCTACTTTATAAAATACTAGCCACCGCGCGCGGTTTTACTCGCGTAACTTTTGATCCCGTGGGAATTTCGGGATAAAATATAGCCTATAACCTTCCTCAAGAGTAAGGCTATCAAATGCAAAAATATTTTTTATAAATCCCACTTGTAGTTTCTGAGATTAGCGCGTTCAAACAAACAAACAAACAAAAAAACTCTTCAGCTATATATATTAGTATAGGTATATTATAAGGAGATTTTCCGTTTTGTGAAAGTCCAACAATGCACCAAGCTTGTTTATTATAGTCACGAAATAAAGTTAAATTTATTCGTGACTATATAAAGTTAAATTAGACGACCACTTTGGCGATGGGGTAAACCTGTCTGCCTCAGACGCCAGTGGTTGCGGGTTCGATTCCCGCACGGAACAAGAAAAAAAGATGTTCCGTGTGTGGGTGTTTATCTATATATGTATTTATATTCTAGGTCCCCCCCAAGAACGCTACATGGTATCCCATAACACAAGCTATGCTTACTTTGGGGCCATGTAGTTAGTGTGATTGTCTGGGGATTGTTATTTTTTTTATTTTTAATTAAATAATTTGGATTAAAAATTTGTATCATCATGATATCATTGTTATCTAGGTGCATAGCAACAGGGTACTTACAGGAAATAATTATAAACATTCTAACTGATAACTAAAAATAACTTTATTGACGATTATCTACTCAGTGAATGAAAGTACTAATAATTATAACACCCTTCGGTAATACTTCTAGGTTTTATGAGTGGAAGGATAAAGAGCCAGATACTACATGAACACATGAATATTTAACATACCAATTAATTAAAATATTCTTCATCATCCCCACTGCAGGGCATGAGTCTCTCCCCTGGGTGTAGTGTAGGTATAGGCCATAATTCACGAAGCTGGCCCAGTGCTGGGTGGTGGATGCCAGAATTTTCAGGGCGCCAAGATGGCTACTGACAAACCCTAACAACTAGTGTATACAATTATACAGCACCCGGGACCGACTGCTTAACGTGCCCTCCGAAGCACAGAAGTCGTCGTGAGAAATGAATTGTCGGCGGTCACCCATCCAAGTACCGACCCCGCCGAACGTTGCTTAACTTTAAGGATTTTAGCAAACATAGACAACACCAACAGCTGTAAGCCTTTTTTTATAAATAGTAAAATTCTCACTCTTACATGCATATATATTTTGGAAATTTGCAAATTTGTAAGAAAATATCCCGAATTATATCAAATACGCGAAGAAATAAAATCAAAGTACGTTCTCAGGTCATCTCGGGAGAAACGCCTAATACCTCCCACTTCCCGATTACATATACCTACACTCGTCCGGCCCTCAAGCTATGTCCACAAAACTATATAACCACCTGCCGCAAAAAATAAAAAACGAAAATAGCGATAAAATGTTTTTATCAGCTTTAAAACAATTCCTGATAAAGAAATGCTATTACAGTGTTAACGAATTCTTCAATGACAAATTCTAAAATTCTAAAATAAATATAAATGCTAAGCTATACTATAATATTTTAACAAACTCAAATCAATCAAATACAAATTACAATAGGTACTTTAATATAATAATCAATTCGATAAAAAGTTAAACCTAACTACATTCGCGTTTATCTTATAAACGCTAAGACAGTTTTCCCTTACCTTGTTAAATCATTTTAAATTTCTTCAATAATTCACATTCAAGCTCAAATCATTTATTTTAATTTTTAATTTCAATTTTAATATCCAACAATGAATAATAAGAACATTATGAATTTATCAAATTGAAGTTTAATTAAATTTTAATTGTAAAATTCAATAATTATTTATTTACAATAAAAAAATAAATACAAGAGTACAAATATACAATTACTTATATTATATTTTAAATATAATATTACTTAACAACAATATCAATATAGTATATTATGTAACAAGTGAGCGAAGTTGGTAATTACAGTCGAGGCTGTGATTTGAGCCCGAGCCGCAGGCGAGGAGGGCTTAATAATGAGCCGAGACTGTAATTAGCAACGCTCACGAGTTACATACGACGTTTTTCAACACACTTGTGGGTAAAAGACAGACATACGTGATCATAAAATAACAAACACACTTGATAACAAAGCTGTGAATTGTGATTGAAAAATGGCGCTTAACCTCGCGCATGCGCGTAGGTTTTTTTTTCCGTCAAATGTGTCAATGTCTGTATAGCATATACAGCCTATTTTAAGTGAAAATGTTTAATTTGGAGTGGTAAATGCAAATATTTTAATATTTTATGACAAATGCTTGTAAATTGTGAATAATTTGTTTAATATACAAATTTATTTTACTAATATAAGGCGCAAACATTTAAAAATGTATATGGATTTGAAGTGGTACAAAACCTCTTTGTTGTTTCTGAAAATATTTAGTGTATAACCCGGACCAATAAAATATGCTCTGTTTTCTCGCATGTTATTTGCACAAAGTTACAATTCAACTTTGTAGGATTCATTATATTATGCACTAGGGTATAATATATTAATGCACGCGTGACTTATAGCCCAGTTTATAGTTCTAAACTCAATAGAATAACGCTCACTTTACGAGCAAGTGTGTTGAAAAATATAATACATATTAGGATTAATCTACAATATCTTTTAAACAAAAATTCTCTGTTTGCTTTAGTGTGTACATTTGTTTCATTTAAAATTTTGATTGTTTATTTAATAAGATTAAATAAATACCAAATCCTCTCACATTGCCATGCCTAAACTAGGTTCATAGTTTTACATGTAACATAAACTCCACAAATTTTATTTTTTTACCATCTGTATTATTATGGAAAGCAATAAATAAATATAAAATATGAAATATGAACCTGTGATATCGTATGATACACACAGTAACCACGGCGCCCCGACAACTTCGTAAAATATATTCTTAAGGATTATTAATTAGCAAGTCAGAAAGATGAGAAATCTGACGTTTTGCAAATTTTTACGCTTTATCCTCATACCATTTAAATAACCAGTTATCTTTGTATTACCGTCTCAGAATAGTAGTTGTATTTACCATTTCCCACAGTCGAAGCCCTTTGTTGTTTGTTACTCATCGCAAACCCTTTTTTAATAATTCTTCAAGTATTTCATGTGTGATGTGAAGGCTTAGGACGTCATCCAATTAGCTACCACAATGCTAATATTGTCTTAAGTTTTCGCGATTCATACTATTAAATAAAACATAAAACGAGTCGCTCGTGACCGCGGGGTCTGCAAAGACACCGAAACGTCGAGTTAAAAATTTAAAATGTAAATATACGCGATAAATCCGGTTAAAAAGTGTTTTATTTAATACCAGAATGCTGTTTGAGCCCGTTGAGTTTGAGCCTGTGGTGGGTTCAGCTCTACTGAAAAATACATTGGCATTATAAACTTGATAAAGGTATGCAAAGTCCTATAGTTACTAGTATATGATTCACTAGAGGGTTCGTAAAGGTACTAAAAAATTCAATAAAGTGTGGAAGTGAAAATTACTCAAACTTATTGGTTAATTGTAAGCGAAGCGAAAAACAGTACCTAAACATGTACAAAAAAATATGCATACTACTGTCACAAAATTTATGAATGAGAGACAATACCACAACTAAGGTACAGAATTATTCATAAATCGTATACCTAGATCAAGGACAAAGAGATTTGAAAGATAAACGTTCTCTAAAGTTAATTTTAGTAGCTTCTCTATTTTGTCTATGTAAAACGTAAAATTAAAAATTAATTTTACGTTTCCATGGCTAGTTTTATATACCTACAGGGTTTTTTTATCTAGAATATTTAAGTCAGTTCTGACGAATGAGGATATCTATACCTTTTTTGTTATTATTTACATATAAGATATGTTATTTTGATATATCTTTTATATCAGAATGTTTTGATTGAAATGAAGGTGATAACTGCATATTTATCCGGGTGTGACGGATGTTCTGGCGGTGAAATAGTCAAGGCTGGAAACGATAAAGATAGCAGCGGATATTTCATAACAAGGTTATTTCAATAGATTAACTTGCAATTATTAATTGCATTTATGTTAGGGTTCACCTCTCGCTGATGAAACTTTTCAATTTCAACGCAGCAAGAAATAGTACGGACCGTTCATTAACTATCCCAGGGAAGAGGAAAACTTTTATACCGCATTTCAGTTTTAGCCCCCCTGCAATCATGGGCTTCCTAGTGGACATAGCTTGTCTTCGACGAAGAGGCTTTACAATCGGAGACGTATATCTCTGTCCCAAGTCCTAGATGAACGACAAACAAGACTACATGCAAATATCAAGCAGTCATTGTATGTATAGCATTGCAGGATCCACTTATGCTACACCTCTCATGTCTCCTAACTATGCCAAACTAAAGTCAAGCTCAACAGGGCGTTCTTTCCCCGCTGATGCTCTCAAGACCGTTCTATTGGCTCTGGTTTCGCTAGGTGTCCTCCGTAGTCGACACAAGTCACTTGAAGTACCTACTACGTGGTACCGCATCGCATCTACATAGATAATTTTATCCTTTCCTTTGTAGGTGTACTATACAGGACCAGTAAATCCTCGAAAGTATATATTATCAACATGGAGTCTCAGAAAACATGCAACTAGTTTATGACTTTTTACTTTGCAGCTTCGTTGTAGTTGCTTGGTTACTGTCCTCTTTTGCTCTGTGTTTTATAACATTTAGGAAGAATACAAATAAAAATCAAGCTAGACAATATATTTATGTTTTTGAATAAAATACTTTTTAACCGGATTTATCGCGTTAAATTTATATTTTACATTTTAAGTTGACGTTTCGGTGTCTTTTCAGACCCCGTGGTCAGTCGCTCGTGACCACGGGGTCTGCAAAGACATATATTTTGTCAATTTTCTTATGATTACGTGTTCAGTGGAGTGTCAACTTAAGAATGATAAGAATAGAGTAGATTCGTATTACTCTATTATTTCAAGTGAATTACCAAATATACTTTTATATCAATATCATTGTGTTCTTCTCTTCATCCCACATAACTACCCCCCTATAGTGAACGATTATTATAATAAAAGTGCGAAGACCATCAATTAAAAAAAATAAGTAATTTTTATCATTATTTGTTTTTTCTATGAAAATGCTTGTCATGCTCCTTGTAAACAAATGATCGAAACATTGCGCATTGTTTTCAAACCTAATCACTTTCACGTGTGCAGGTGTAGGTAATGATATTAATAATAAATCAATAATTACCTCCTACTTCACGCGGGTTTACCCGCGTAGCTTTTAACTCCGTAGGACTTTCCCGATTTAATAACCTTCCTCAATTAATTTGAATATAAATTATAAAAGTAAAAACTTAATCTGACAGGTTGTTTAAGATATTAGCGCATTTAATTTTATTTCTTCAGCTCTATCAGTATAGGCCGTATACAGAAAGAAAGCTGGAAACTTATAAGCGCTTACCGGCGCTTGACAGCGCTGGTCCGTTCCACACAAAGGAAGCAGGTTGAGGCAGACCAAGCAAAATGTCGGACTTAACATTATCGAAGAATCGGACGATGATTTCCCAGCGCTGACCAGCGCGTGTTGAAGCTTGTCGGAACTTGTCGGCACCGTTCAGTGCTTATCGGCGCGCGTTCATATATTTTCCTGCGCGGGTCACCAGCGCTGTCAAGCGCTGGTAAGCGCTTATAAGTTTCCAGCTTTCTTTCTGTATACGGCCATAGATTCAATGTTGTATATTTGTATACGTATAAAACTTTTGATTGTTCATATTCCTCATCTGCCAAAACGTAATAACCTACCATTCATTGCTTTTGTTATAGGTAAATATTAAAAGCGTCACGGTGTATAGACATAGCCATAAAATTATCTGACATAATACAACGTCCTTCACCCACAGAATAATCACTTTGGTATAATGAGAATCGACCTTATCTCAAATTTTGAGATAAGCTAAAACGTGACATATACATTTTATCAACAGGTTGTTTTGTAATATCACGTTATTCTACAATGGAGTTTGTCGTTTAATGCACCTATTAAAACACGGCTAGAACAGTTTTTTAACATATTTTTATTTATTCATTTATTTATCACAATATCCACAGCTCTTATACATATTTAATAAGTACATTTAATGTTACATAATTATACAGAAAATTTAATACTTATATGCTTAAATTTAAATGTAATTACAATAGATCTTAGAGCCAGTTGTTTCTCGCGGATTCATCTGCATGGTCGTATTTCCGTTTCTGCAAAATTTCATCTAAATATGTCGATCCGATTTATTGTGATAGCTTAAGAACACTTCAAAGATCCTTAAAAACTTAGGTATACTCAATAATTGAAAGAGTACTGCTGGCAGCTTCTCAACTTTTAATACCGAAGGAATTATTTTTTGTTTATAAATTAGCGCGTGCATTGAAAAGTCTCGTAATCGTAATTTCATCGGCGAATTTGAATAGCCCTTCCGTACCTTTTGTTTGACGACCGGCTGGTGTAGTGGTAACATACATTGCCTTCTATGCCAGAGGTCCTGGGTTCGAATCCCGGCGGCGGCGGATATTTGTGTGATGAACACAGATATTAGCCGTCAAGTCATGGATGTTTATATGTTTATTTAAGTTAATCCTAATAAAAAATATATATGTATTCAATATGTATTTTTATATATTCCTTAAGTATATCAGTTATCTAGTATCCATAACACAAGTTCTTTAAGAAACTTAATTTGGGCTAGTTAATGTTGTGTGAGTGTCAGAAATATTTATTTATTATTTATACCTAATAAGCGTTTCGTACAGGCCAACTGATCCGAGTGGCTTGGTGGTAAATTCCCTTCAAGGTTCCCGTCTGGCAAGCGACCACCCTCATATAAAATCTCCCGACAAATATCACAGCTCCGGCAGTCGTGTATTCCGCCAATATTTTCTAGTCTTTTCTAAACCTGCGTGCTGTCGTGTCCAACCTCAACGTCAACTACCGTCATAGACGATACAGTCAATATGAGATAGATGGGCAACTTGATTTTATTGGCAAAGTAGAATAATTCTTCAAATCATAGATGGCGCTAGTAACTAAATTTAATTAAAAAAATGACCGCTACACGGCCTTAGTAGATAAGTCTCCATTATAAAAAAAAATTAAGGTAAAAATATCTTATCCTGTTTATCACATTTAATGTAACATTTTAGAGAATTTTACTATGATAACTGCTTTAGAAAAATACAGAATAAGGTATTTATAGTAACTAAGTGGTCAAAAATAAAAAAAACGAAAATCTTTATTTTTTAAGGTTATTTATTGTTTTTGTTTTCTTTTCGTGGAATATTCAAAAGCCTCTCTCTTCGCTCCATCCTCCTCATCAAATTTTGTTAATTTTCCATTTATTATTCGGTTCACCCCATTACAGCAACTGTGAATCAACATTTTCATTGACATTGGTTTATGAAATCGACCAAATTAACCTTACGACTTACAGCAAATCATACTTAAATCACATGCACAATCACTGTATATTTACACAATATTTAGGTACCTACACTGTTTTCGCTTTCCCGCACTTTTGTTGCTGAAGTCTTTTAAGTTGTTAGTAAGTCACACAAGTAACTTCACGGCCAAATTCACAGCGAATTTGTTAAAATAATCTAAGTCTTAAATAAAATGGCGGAGAAAACACAAAACGCAAAAGACGCACACGCACACAATCATTCATAGACTATTAATAGTCTGTTGACTAGTCTGTCAAAGTCAATCTTTTCCCGTTCCTGACGAGATATTAATAAATCTGCTATCCCAGTGCTACCTAGTTAATAACAGGAGAAATAACTTACCGAAAAGTTGTAGTACATCATATCGTAGATGGTGCAGAATTAAATTTCATTGACACTAGAGTTGCATAGGCCTGACTACCGTAGTTAGTATTCTCTGTCACATGAAACGGCTGGCTATCGGGAGGAAGAAGGTAAGCGTATTTCCTTCTCTGTCCTCCACTAAGACTAATAAGAATCATCAAAATCAGTTCACCCTGTCAAAAGTTATGATCTTCTATATGAGTGAAACAGCTCGCAATATTACAAAGTTCAATACACACACACACACATAACTTCACGCCTGTATCCCGTATGGGGTAGGCAGAACACCAGAGGTAATAAAACCATCTGATCTCACGTTTGACAAATTTGGAGGCATTATAATAATGGAGAGAGGCTATTTCAGTGACAGGGGGTCAGCCTATCGCCCACAAAAAAGCCTCCCATAACACCTCGGTCCCTTAACTGACTTTTACAGTATGCCCGGGAAGAGAAGCAGCTGGCACATTCTATGTTTTTCTTTCGCTCCCAGTCCAGCATAGAATCATGGCTGCTTCTCTTCCCGGGCATATTGTAAAAGTAAGTTTAGGGACCGAGGTGTTATGGGAGGCTTTTTTGTGGGCGATAGGCTGACCCCCTGTCACTGCAATAGTCTCTCTTCATTATTATAATGCCTCCAAATTTGTCAAACGTGACATCAGATGGTTTTATTACCTCTGGTGTTCTGCCTACCCCATACGGGATACAGGCGTGAAGTTATGTATTATGTATGTATTCCAAACATGATACTCGAAAAACTTATAAGTTTTTTTAACTAAGAATAGGCTGTATGGTACCTTTTTTTAAATGGCAAATTGTTGCACAACAAGTGTTTGTTTTATCAAATATGTCCAAGAAAATTGCACTTCTGTATTAAAAGGATTACTCCTTTATCCGTTCCAATCCGGTTTTTGTTCAGGCCGACGACCGGCGACCACGGACTTCTGTGAAACTTCTGATTTTAAGTTGTTGGATTTCATTTATGACTGCATTATGCATAAAAATAAAGAACGCATGATTATGATGGTTAATTGAGTATTTAACAAATAATTAATTAATTCGTTAACAAATAGATACAATACTGAAACACAGATTTTTTGAGTCAAAAGGGATGTCTTTTAAAATATTTGTGACATTCATAATTTAAAGTTAAGTCTTTTTTCAGCTCTGCTTAGCTTGTATAATGTTTATTTATTTATAAAATCTGTTGTTCCAGAAACCAAGACAATCCTGAAAGAGGTGTCGGGGCGCTTCAAGTCTGGCGAGCTGACGGCCATCATGGGACCCTCCGGGGCTGGCAAGTCTTCGCTGCTCAATGCGCTCACTGGCTTCTGGTAAGATTATCTACATATATATCTGTATATAGTGGAAACAGCGCCACCTATTCCTTAAGTTTGAAATTAATAATATTGAATGAAACACTTTCTTAACCAGATAAATCGTGTTTCTCGTGTTCTCGTGTACTCAGACTAAAACTCAGGTTGATTTAACTGTCAACCTGACGATGCAAAGCCAACCATCTCAGTTTATATGACAACGAAAAAAACCGTAACTTCGAGTTAAAATGTAAAATATTAATGTAAAAAATTAATCCGGTAAGGAAGTATTTTGTTTTAGCACATAGCTGTGTTATAGGTACTAGGCAACGGTGACATAGATACGACAACTTCTTTAACCACGCTGGGCAGTTTTTTGGGAGGGGAACATCTTATGGGTTCGCGTCACCAACATGCGTAAATTGGATTGGTGAAATCTTGTGCGCTCGCGCACCGAGACATGTTCTAAGTTTCCACTTCTTTCGGCAGTCCATATAATTGTCACAATCTTTTTTGTAAATATCAACCTACACTTTACTCATAACATGTACGGACCGGTGCAAAATAACGTGTTCATGCACATAAAAGAAAACCATGGTGAAGCGCAATTTAGACGTATACAAATACGTCATATCATAAAATCATATTTTACAATATAATATGGATGTTACCGCGTAAACGTAAATGACCGAATAAAATAATCATTACTACAATCATTAAAGCTATTTTATGGACAAAAAAATATATTTTGTAAAAAATTGGACGTGAATAATCCGGATGTGCATTATTTATCATATCCATAAGAGCGAACTTAAGCTATCGAGAATCATTTATTTTTATTTTTAATGCATAATATATTTTAATGCAATTTAAATTTGGAATAGATTATATTAAATTGTTTTTTTTTACACAACAAAACCTAAACCAGAGGACAAATCACAGACATACATCTACATAGATAACGCAAGTGTCACAATTTGTATTGAAACCAATCGTGCCAACTTTTTAACACTTTTTGTGACGTCACAGCTGATACTTATTGCTGGGAAATACAAACCGATTCAATTACACCGATGCCGCCGATGAAATCGATTATTCAGAGCGATATCGATATTGTGAAATCGATTTTCCAACGACATACATACGCGGGGACTGAATCTAGCGGCGACCAACCTTGACGCTTTTCTGGGTTCGTACACGCAAAATACATGCATTTGCGTTGTTTATGTAGATGTATGTCTACAGGATAAATGCTAACTTCAAATGCAAATTGTTATTTTTCATTTCATGGTTCCTATAAAAATGATTTTAGTCTTAAGGATATCCTTGACATTACAAGAATTTTCACATGATTGTTTCGTAGTGGGACACCAAAAAATCATTGCATCATCAGCATCGAATCCAAGCTTTTATTGCTCGGTTCTGGATGTATCATACCATACCATATTGACCTTTTATGAGAAGCTTTCGTAAGGAAGGGAGTCATGTCTTTCCCCTTGGTCACGAAGAGGTTCGGGCCATAAACCAGCCGACTGGTCCATTGCTGGTTTTCAGAAGTTTAAGGGCGCGTGCTTTTACTCGCGTGTTTATTGAATCCGTGAAAATTTTCTGTATAAACAGCCCAGCTTTCAGAGTTTAAATTTTTTTTTACTCTGAAAGCTGGGCTGAAAAACAAACCCACACTTCAGTATTATGATAGGTTACTAGTTGACCCGGCAAACGTTGTTTTGCCATATAAATAAAAAAAAAATAGATGTTGGCCGATTCTCATAGATACCGGATAAGCACAAAAAATTTCATCAAATCGGTCAAGCCGTTTCGGAGGAGTATGGCAACGAAAACTGTGACACGAGAATTTTATATATTAGATACTGCTCTAACCACTTGGTATTTTATGGAATAAAACCTCCTTGCCACCATGGGGAGACAGAGACTCATAGCCCTGGAGTGGGCTTCTAAGAATGTTTGAGTTGAGAATGCCGCTCCAACAAATTCATTTCTCTCACTACAGTTGCATCATTTTTTCAGCACCAACGGAGTGACAGGCACGATCCGCGCAGGTGACAGCATATGCGAGCTGCGCAATCGCAATGACGGCTTCAGATCCTTGAAGACATACCGCAAGAAGTCCTGCTACATCCTGCAGGATGACAGGCTGAATCCACTGTTTACCGTCAGCGAGTTGATGCACTTTGCCGCGGACATGAAGATTGGGAATGGACTGAATGATAAACTTAAACAAACTGTGGTAAGTGAGAACCTTGGAATGTATTGTCAATCGGTGACAAGGTTGTTCGGGCTATCAGCTCACGTATCATTTCACGTGATAGTAAGTCAAGAAGAGGTCGAAGATGATAGAAGGAACTGGGTTTTCATAAAACATTGGCGAAACACAACACCACTGGAGTGGTGACATTTGAACAGACTTTAAATGAAGGGTGCTTGCTAGCGATCATGCATGGAGTACTGCAGTCATCTTTGGAATGAACGAAGAGCTCGTAAACTAATTAACAACGTCCACCTTACTACCAAAAAACTGCAGACCCTAGAACATCGTCGTAAGGCTGCCTGTTTAACAGGATACATTTTGGTGAGTGCGCCAGTGCTCTGTTTGAACAAATTGAACACTTACCTCTTTACCATCGGAGTACTAGACGCAGACAGAACTAAATGAATGTGAAGTTGTATGTGGTAGATATTCCGAAAGGTCGAACTTAGTACTTTCACAGTCCTGTTTTGATACAGGTCGCAAAAGTTTGGAATGAACTGACTGCGTCTATTTTCCCTGACCAGTATAGTCCTGGTACTTTTAAGTGTCGAGTGAATAGGTTTCTCGATGATTGACCACCTTATTCTTCATGTTCACTTACCATTAGGTGTCATGGAAGACAAACGTATGGGAACTTATTTTACAAAAAAAGAACCCTGAAACTAATATCGCTCGAATTCATCGCCTTTTTCAAAGGGCGCGGGCGGTTGGGTTATTATTAACCCTTAACCCTTCGATTAAGTCCTAAGTTTAAGGAGAAGTAGCCTATACTATGACCTGACCTATAAAAGACTTGAGAATTTATCTATGGTGATCTAAGGCCACATTGATATTATCATGGTTGTATCGTCTAATTGATTGTGATACACATAATGGATTTTATTTCCAAAACACCTACCTACACATTTAGCAATTCATTGATAAATATATAATTAAAAAGATAATATACTATCAAAAACAGTTGAATGGTCGTTTCCACAGGATTAAATAAATATAAGTCACGTGTAAGCGACATGCCTGGGACATGATTTTAGCAAGCACTAATGAGTGTCTTCTGTTAGTTCGTTCATGTCTCAGCAGAGTTATATTTCCAATAATTTGAGTAAGTTCAGGTGCCTACTTTTGGTAGGTACCTGAAATAAAGGAGTGCACGCACAGAGCTCCGCCGTATATATTTTAAAAGAGTATATTCTGAAGGTCATTGGGTACATAATGGGTTCATGGGGGTTATAACATGTCATATGCATACGATTGATTTACGTTTTTGATTGATTTTGATTAAATAAAAATAGAATCCCCAGACAATCACACCAACCACATGACCCCAAAGTAAGCATAGCTTGTGTTGTGGGATACCATGTAGCGAACTAGGGGGAAACCAAGAATATAAATACAGAAATAGATAAACACCCAGACACGGAATTTTTTTTTCTTGTTCCGTGCGGAATTGAACCCGCAACCACTGGCGTTTGAGGTAGACAGGTTTACCCCATCGCCAAAGTGGTCGTCAAAATGCGATGTTTCCTAAAAACTATTGCACTATATTGAAAATACTTATTCCAGAATTTACACAATCAGATGTCAAATGTCGCCGTTCCAATGCTATCTTTTTTTAAACGCTGCTGGCTAAACCCGCCTTTGACCTCAATTTTAAATTCAGATCCACAAAACAAAGGTTATATATTGTTAATTGTTATTATACAAAGCTGGTCCAGTCATGTGGGACGCTAAATATAGTGCGTAACTATGTCTATCTATGTTTATACAAAAATAAACAAAAAACTATCAACTCTCATAAAAAATTATGTTATGATGCGTATTGCTCAAACAAACAATCTTTCGTATTCAACAAAACTTAAACTTTACCAAAACCATATAAAAAAAGTTCTAGCGCGATCTAATAATACAAGTAGCGCCATCTATTGGAATCTATACAAACTAAAATACAAACGTAACGCTGTACGAATATTTTAAAATTAATTTAAAGTAAGGGCATGCTTAAGTTACGTCGCCGACTTTACTCTTAACCAGCAGCGGATGGTTTTGTGGTAAAAACGCACTACGCGCCTGAGTGACGCCGCCCGGCATGTAAGGGTTAACGTATAACGTTAACCCTTACATGCTACTTTGTCTTCCCTACAAATACCAAAATTCTATTACTACTAGCCCTACGTGCCGGGCACTACTGGAACTTTTTGTATTTTTTGCTGCGTTCGATATCGATATATCTATAGTACCAAGGAGCGTATCTATAGTATGGTATTCAACCAATCAAGTGTTTGCGATCGTTGCATTTGCTTATTTTTATGTGTGTTTTTAGTCGCTTAATTCTTTTGTTAGTATTTTCAAAGTACGTTGAGTAGAGTGTTCACTCCTCGCGTTCTTACGATCTCGAATTGAAGATTTTACTTTTGTGAAGTGATATTTTAACGTATCCTGACTTTCTAGTGAGATAGTGAGATAAGAAAAGGAATTGCGTTGATTTTTAATGACTGGTGCATTTTTTATTACTCCCAATTCCCATTGCATCATGCTTTGTGCAGTTTATTTCAACTTATTAGTATTGCGCAATTTAAATTTGACTCGTTACTGGAATCAAATTATAATTGCGCAATAGTAATAACTTGTACTACGAATTTCTGAAAATATGAAAGTGGCGCAGTACGGCCGGGCTGCATTCTAGGGTTGCTTTGGTCAAAAAGATTCCTAGAGTGGATACTGTATGGCGCTAAAGTGCAAAAACCGCGAGACGGTCATGTATACTTTAGTACTTATATTCATCTATGAACCCTTAATCCTTTCAATAGCAGTAATACATTTAAGAAAGTTAAGAATACATACATACATACATAACTTCACGCCTATATCCCTTATGGGGTAGGCAGAACACCAGAGGCTATATTATCGAATAAAACCATCTGATGTCACGTTTGACAATTTTGGAGGCAATATAATGATGGAGAGACTATTGCAGTGACAGGGGGTCAGCCTATCGCCCACAAAAAAATGTCCAATAAAACCTCTGTTCCTGCCCAGACTTTTACAGTATGCCCGGGAAGAAAAGCAGCTGGCACATTCTATGTTTTTCCTTCACTCCCAGTCCAGCATGGAAGACTGGGAGCGAAGGAAAAACAAGTTAAGAAATGTATAAATAATTAAACAAATTATAATAATAAACCCGGCATAATGTGCGGCATAAACGGCTATAAAAATACATATCGGTAGCCATTACTGTTATTTTAAAACCTGAAAAAAATTGAGTTTTTTATGCATAATCAAAAAGATTGTTGTAATATATTTAACACCAGCTGTCGCGCGCGGTTTTATGCGCGCAATTTCGAATCCCGTGGGAATTGCGGGATAAAAAGTAGCCTTTGTGCTATTCCAGACTGTACACTATCACTATGCCACTATTTCAACCAAATCTGTTGAGCCGTTCTCCTGTGATTGAGGAACAAACATCCATACATCCAAACTTTCACATTTATAATATCAGTAAGATTTCTGCCATGCTGAACTGGGAGCAAAGGAAAAACTTAGAATATGCCAGCTGCTTCTGTTCCCGAGCATCTGTAAAAGTCAGTTAAGGGACAGAGGTTTTATCGGATACAAATCGTACAAACTTCCATAACTTGGAGTAGATTTTTTGTACGATTTATCCGATATCTGTGTTCATCATACAAAAATCTACTCTAACAGCGATTTAAACTATTGACCATTATGCCATGAGGTAGTTAATCATCATCAACATCACCCAGGACACGGCCACTGCTGGACAAAGCCACTCCCAAGGTCACTGAAAGTACATTTACGACATACTTATATTATTTACGACAGCATCAAAAATAAGATACGTAAAATCAATATATCCTGTTATTTTTATATCGTTGGTCCGGTCAGAAGGTAAACAGACGAAGTGAGAAAATGACATTTCGAATGATGAATTTTAAGAGTTTTTTTAAACAATATTTTTACACGGAGTCTGGGTGGACGCCGAAATATCAAGTTGTTATGCAAGATACAGGGTTGTTTTTTAGTAACCAGCAAACTTAAAATGTTATTCTCTTTGATACGATATAAACGTACCTGCGTATATATTTTAGTATCGCTCAGTACAAAAAAAAATATGGCACCACAAACTTTTTTACAAAAAGTCGCTGTTGATAAACATAGCTACTACGACGCGGCATTTCATTGATAATACTACGACGTAGTACTACAGGATGTTTTGTAGTAGCGCGTAGTCGTCTTTATTTTAATGGTATTCATTCATAATTTTGAGTGACCAAGCTTTGCTTGATATGTTAACGAATATATTAATTTCCTTGTAAAAAACATACTTTTTTTGCGTACATAACTTTGTAGCGACTAGTACATACATAACTTTGTAGCGACATCTAGCGAAGCTCCATAGAACGTTGACGATACGACGATGTTTCCGACATCAAAGTTTATATAGCAGCGAACAATATATACGGCCGTGGGTAGCGGCCATTCAGCCTCTTCCGGGGTGTAGGAACAAACATCCGTTTCTACAGTGGTGACCCCTAGCTGAACTACCTTCGCAGCCTTCGAAGAAGAGGACCAACATCTCGTCGTCGTCATAGTCTCCATCACTCTCCACCCACCAGCAGCGAGTACACGCCTATATCCCTTATGGGGTAGGCAGAACACCAGAGGCTATCAAACCATCTGATGTCACGTCAGACGAATTTGGAGGTATTATAATGATGGATACAGAATATTACAGTGAAATTCGTTTCTATAAATAATATTTATTGTGTAAAAAAATTAGGCCACTGGCTAAAAACTAAAAAACAAATAATTATATAATTAATCGCAAAACTCGAATACAATATTAATTTACAATTTGATAACAGTGAAGGCTGCTTGTTATCAAATGCGAATTATTCTATTAATAACGAATCCTGTTGCTGGTGTTTTCCTCGTTAGATTAAGATTAGACTAAAATATTCCGCTAATTACTTTTTTGATAAGTAGGAAGGTAATTAAAACTGTTATCTATACATTTTCCATAATTTCTTGTGGAAAATAACTAAATTGGGACATAAAAACAAAATAATTCCAAGATAATGAGAAATTTACTTGGTTCGTTGTCACCTGCCTAGAAAGTAGGTAAGCATTTATTGTTTTTTTTTTAATTTATTTTGGATTCAACCTAATATTTGCCTTACGTGTTATTTATCAAACAATATTTTAAATCTTCAGATTAACATAATTGACCATCTTTTAACCATCACTTTGCGCAGTTTAAAAGTAATGACTTGGATTTATAGTTATTTATTTGATGATTTGATGAATTACACACGAGAATTTAAAGTAGAGTTTTTGGATAAACGGTATCCTATTTCCTCCCTCAAGATTTAGGCTATTAAATGCAAAAGAAGTCTATCAAATCTGACAGGGATTTTCAGAGATATAGTTATGCGTATCAAATTAACTCTTGAGCTTAATTATCGGGAATTTCCGGGAAAAAACCCGTGGGAATTTCGGGATAAAATAACCTTCCTCAAGAGTTGGGCTATCAAATGCAAAAAGAATTTTTCAAATCCCACTTGTAGTTTCTGAGATTAGCGCGTTCAAACAAACAAACAAACTCTTCAGCTTTATATATTAGTACTAGCTTTATCCCGCAACTTCGTATGCGCTTAACTACCCTTCTCGTGAAAATTTCAGAAACTATACAACCAGACACCCACTGCAAAGAACCTTTATACCAAGTAACACACCCATGCACTCAAGGATGCATCATATATTATATAGTGGGAATTTTGGGATTTTTTTTCGTAACACAACCAGTCACTCTTTGAAGAACCTTCATGCCAAGTATCACATCCGTACACCCAAGGAATAAGATTTTTCATACAAACTAAAAAGTCCAACCCCTTCCCGTGGGAATTTCGGGAATTCCTTCCATAATACAAACAGACACTTATTGAGGAACCTTTATATCAAGTATCACATCCGTGCACTCAAGGGATGGGATTTTTTCATACAAACTATAACATCATATAATTCCCGTTCCCGTGGGAATTTCGGGAATTCCTTCCATAACACAACCAGACACATATTGAAAAACCTTTACACCAAGTTTCACATCGGTGCACTCAAGGAATAAGATTTTTCATACAAACTAAAATGTCCAATATTTCCCGTTCCCGTGGGAATTTCGGGAATTCCTTCCTTATTGCACCCCTACATCTCCTAAAGAATGTATGTTCTAAATTTCAGCTCTCTACGCCCAGAAGTTTTTTTTTTTTTTTTTTATATGTTACTAAACCCGCGTTTGACCTCAATCTCACCTGATGGTAAGTGACGATGAGGTCGAAGATGGAAGCACACGGGTTTAGGAAGGAACTGGCTCTTTATACAATATTGCCGGAACACATTACCAACGGAGCGGTAACATTTGGCGGCAGACTTTATATAAAGGGTGGTCGCTAGCCAGGCGGACCCAGAAGGGATCCTACCACCAAGCAAATTACGGCAAGTTACGGCTGTACGTTGTCTGTCAGTCACTCAGTCACTCAGTCACTCAGTACCTCAGTCACTCAGTCAGTAACGGAACAGTTTTATATATATTGATGATAGAAGAGATGACAAAAGATCGTTTGAGCTAAGCGATGTTATAATGGGCATAGTTATTTTTTTTTTATTTGCTTCAAATGAGAAACCGTTTCGAGGAAAAAGGTTTCTGATCAATTTAGTCGATATAAAACTTTTAAAAACATTGGGGTTTTATAGATTTTTAACAAAATACATTAGACCTTTATCTAACCTTGATGGCATCAAATCGCTAAAGATGTTGAAATGTTTTTGTTATATCCATTTGGTGACATTACATGACTTTAGCACACAGACACAGTTAATGTTTTTTTTTACTGACTGACACATGTTCAAAAAGTTAATGTCACTGACGACGTCTTTACGTACTAATTCAATAAAATCAATATAAATTTATAGACACACTTAAAAATAAAACTGCTCAGATTGGTCTCTAAAAATAGGTTAAAGACAATAAAAATAATAGGTAAAAAAATTATCAATGCCCATTACCAACGCTCATAGACACCGGCAACTGGGGGGAAGCACCGGTGTTTTGCTCCTATCCGCAAAAGCAGAGCTGTTCGGCGCCACAAAAAGATTGATGATGGCGTCTACATAAGTTCATAACCTGGTTTACCCTAACACCAGTTAACGTCCTTAATAAAAACGATCAAACTATTCCTTTTTTCCTTGTTATATTTACAAACTCAATCTGTTTATAATTATGTCGCTCGAAGCAAGTTCACGATTGAATAGCTAATCATTTAATCAAAAGAAAACCTTCAAGTCAGTTTCATTTTAAATTGGAATTTAATGACACTATAATCCAGCTGGTTATTAGAAGATAAAGTCAATGTAATGGACTGAGTCTGCGTAATAAAGTATCTATCCTTATAATTAATAAAGAATAATAAGTGTCACAGTGTTTCTGACGACCTAGACCCACTTAATTGCATAAATTTTTGCTGGTTAACATTATTTTACGTGGTATATAGGGTTGCCAAATAATAGTCAATAATATTCTAATAGCAGATAGAATGAACACACTCATGTGTCATAATTACGAAAAAAAATTTTTTTTCAAACATTTACATAAATGACTTAGATTACAATTGTGTAATCTAAGTCACTTTGTTTGTATTTCAAATTGTTATAATATAACGTTAACAACAAAGTGTAAATATATAAATTAATTAATTAAATTTTCAAAATGCTACTAAGTGATCCAAATTTAAGTTTGATCTGTAGTTTATGACTACGCAGCAAGTAATAAAAACGTTTCCATATAATTTTATGTAGTCATAAAATGTACAATAATCTTAAATTTTTGTAACAGAGAAGAATTTTGAAATTTTAGTTTATGAAAAATATTTTTTTAATATTTTTTTTTTTTCGAAATTCATACCCACTCAACATTCATAATCTGCTATGAAAATATAACTGACTATTATAAGCGGACCCTGTGTAGTGTGCCAATACTTTGATGCTATTATCCCAAAAAAAACACCAAAAAGTTACCGACCCAACTCATTTCGTATGTTTTGTTTAAAACATCCTTTTAAAGTTGAAAACTGGTTTGTCCTTCTATATTTTTGTGATAAATGGAATTAATGGAAGTCATGATAAATCTCTTGCTTGTTTAGAATGTTCTTGAAGCGTCTCATAAATAATTATACAAATGATACCATTTTTATAAAAGATAAAAATAAAAGCAATACGTGATTGTTTTTTATGATCTCAAAAAGAACAAATTTGAAAACAACGAACAGAACCGGGTTGGTCCGCTCCAACATTTATGTATTTTCAAAGCAATTAAAGAATGCAGAATTAATTTTTTTCACTTTATTCTAAAAATAACCTCAAACTATTTCCATTTATACTTTGTTAAGGTATATCTTAGTTTAATTAAAATAACGACTTACTTACGACGTTTACTTGAAAAATACTTTTTATATAGCTAACCTATAACAGTTTTGGCATAGTACACCTGTAGGTACTGTGGTTTTGGTCTTATTTGTGAAAGTTCAGTAACATTATTTGTTTTTTTTTCTAATTGGAAACCACTTGTTATTTAATTTATTCTCAAATTAAATCCATTAAAAGTGAAATGAATTATTTGATTTATTTTTCATAGTAGCTTTATGTATCGATGACTACTGTTATATATGTTTTTGAATCAACATTAGAAAAGCCAAGCCTGGAATACGACTCCTGCTTACCATCGACCTAGGCTCTTGGAAATAAGTTTAAGCCTTTACTCAAGGAAGTTATGTTTTGAATCTCTGAAGCAAAAGATTATTTACTTTTACAATATTTATTCAATATTTTGGCTAAGCTCCATTTTCCATAATACTCATCGGAGGTTTTAATGTTTTTACTTTATTTTTATTTGTGTATATTATTATCTCACTCTGTAGCTAAATTACACAGGCAAAAATAATGGGTTAGTGAAACTGCTTAATGTTAAAATCGTGACCGACTTACCTACCTAACCTAATGTTTATCAGTAGACAAAATCCAGTGTTTAGAAAAACCATCTAACAGGTTTGTGTAACATAATACAACATTTATTTTTTTCCTGATTGATTTACTTAATCAGGAACTTTAAAAAACAGAACTGGTATTGAGTATCATCATGCAGTAGGCCTAGCCAATAACGCAAAGTCTAAGGGCGTGTGCGGTTGGACTTCGATAATTACAATTTGAATTAAACATATTGTCTGAAAGTCTGAACGTGGCCGAAGTCTAGGCCGCAAATGCCATCATAAATTTAAGGAATTTTCATAAATAAAAACACATTCTTACATGCTGGACTGGGGGCAAAGGAAAAATATAGAATGTGCCAGTTGCTTCTCTTCCCGCGCAATCGAAGAACTTTTTACATCCCTTGTGAACATCTTGGTGGCGCCATCTATCGGGGCCTGAAACCACGGTTAGCCTCTAAAAACCCCGCCTTAAAGTTTAAACTAATAAACGCAATGGTTTAGTACAATTAACACAAAGCGCAAATAAATATTACAAAATAATGAATAGTTTTTTAAACTAAAAATTAAAAGTACTGAAACGATGTGTTGAAAAATTTGCAACTAACTCTTCAGCAATTATTTATCACAATTTACGAAATAGCTTACATGCAAGAAAATATTGTCTTAAAAGTTCTCCGATATTTAAAAAAATCACATTTTCATAAAATGTTAGTTTGATTAATACGCCTAACTGAGGATAGAGATATATTCATGGACGTGTGATCCTCGTGGATGGAGATGGACAAGTTTTGGGGTACCTATCTTAAACATTAAAATTCTTTAAGATTTGTTTTGGAATCGCGAATTAAATATTTATGTTTCTGCGAAACATGAATCATTAAGACGTCATTAGAAAAAAATATAAAAAACCTGGAAAACCCATTTCTATACTCTAAGTGTGCACGAGTAGAATTAACTATAAATTTTCCTGGAAGTCTTTTGTTGTTTCAGTAACAATAGAATTGTAAAAAATATATCCATATTTTAAATATTTTAAAAGCATTTATTAATATTTTTAAAGTAACCGCTACTAACCAGTTCTTACACGGTTCAATGGCCTGTACGGTCATTGCATGCTGTAAGAAATATTTTTTATCAGCCTTACGAAATAATATTTCCATAAACATACTTAAGGTGTATTATGACCTCACAGAAAATCGTACTTTCTCCTCCTTGCCTCATATACCTAGGAAATTTCCAAAAATACAGATTCTGTTTCACAATCTGCCAAGACAAAAATGAGATATTTAGAACTTAAATCGTGTGTTTAATGTAAGAGTTATATTTAGCTCAACTGTCATGGTCACTGCAAGCTGCCAACAAGAAATAAAAGAAGATTCAAGCCGATAAGTCGTAAGAAAATTCTGTAAGATTTGAAAAGTAGGTAAAGTTAACAAAAATGCAAAAATCTGACACTTGTACTGCTTTCTTTCGATGTAAATAATATTTACAGGTCTCAGATCATTTTCATTTCCTCGGAAATCCTTGAACATCGCACTTACGCTACCATTTTTAATGCAAAAATAGACTTTCAACCACTGTGCATTGTTAGTGCAGGGTCGAGCAGGAATTTAATAAGTTTATTAGAATTAAATGAGCCCCACCATCTTCGTATTGGAGATCATCTACAGTGCGAAAAGAATTCCTGGCCCAGCGATGTTTTCACGGAACTTTATCAATTCTTATGTTTTCAATTGTTCGCCTAATATGAAGTCCATTGCAAGTTGTCAGTAAGTGTGGTACCACACCAATTTATCGACTTCGATCGACGGTCGACCGACTAATCCATTCTATCATTGATGAGGTAACACCCTAACACTGATCCGGTTTAGATTTAAAACTACTCACTGCCGCACGATAAGTGTGTGCCTTGTTAACTTTGAATGTTTTTGAACATGTTGTATTGTAAGAACACTCTTAGGAAACTTTAAAAACATACGAATCGATAAAAGTTCAATGATCGCACTGCAGACCCGTTACGTGTATATGTAGAAAATGTATCCCAGTTTTGGGGATGGGAGAATTTTTTTTTTTTTTTTTATAAGTGACTAAACCCGCGTTTGACCTCAATATCACCTGATGGTAAGTGACGATGAGGTCGAAGATGAAAGCACACGGGTTTAGGAAGGAACTGGCTCTTTATACAATATTGCCGGAACACATTACCGCCGGAGCGGTAACATTTGGCGGCAGACTTTATATAAAGGGTGGTCGCTAGCCAGGCGGACCCAGAAGGGATCCTACCACCAAGCAATCTATCAGTTTTAACATGACAGTGTACGGCGCGCCGCTTCTCAAATATTACGGAATCCCACTTAAGAGAAGATGTCCAGCCGTTGTGGTTCAAGCATAATTTCCTCCGAATCTTTCATATTTTGCAATCGTTGAGAGAATGACAGTGTTCGTATGTTCTGCATTTTTCTTGGAGTTGACAGCTCAGAAAGTGACTAAAATTTTCTTCATAATTTATATCTAAACAGAAAATATAACCGGAAAAAATGAATCATGCATGATTTAATAAAATTAAAAATGAACTGTAAGATTGTACAAATTGAAAAAAATACTGCATAGTTGATTTTAAGAAGTGGCCAAGTAAAAGCGCATATACGTGTCAACAAAACTCTGTACAATGTAATTGCATGCAATTAAACAGAGTCTCACACGTGAAATATCTAGTGTAATGATTGACGGACGATTGGACTGGAAAGATCACATTATTGATGCGCTGCGATAGCTTATCTACCTCTTTGAAACTCTTAGGTACTCAGCAGATCGACAAACATTGTTCGTAGTGTATCACAGTCTGGCCAAGTCACTTATTATTACAGCATATCGGTCTGGGGTGGAACTTATAAAACAACATTAATAAAAGCCGAAAGAGCCCAGAGGGCAATTCTTGAGGTGATGCAGTTCAAACGAAGAAACCACCCAACTGAAACTTTAAACAGTGAATCTAGCGTTCTTACGGTGAGAAAGTTATATATAGTTAATGCAGTGCTACGAAAACACGGCGGAGCGGTGCCGGGAGGATGACGCCTCTTCGGCACCGATCCGCCGTAGGCGGAGGGGGGACGGAGAAGGAGATACGCTCACCTTCTCCCTTCCGATAGCCAGCCGCAGCGGGTGAGGGGACCTGCTGCGGCTATTAGGGCTATGTGTGGGGAAATGGTCTCGTGTGCTGGACTATTTCCCACGTGGGGGGCGCTCGGCTAAGGCTGAGCGCAATCTGCCGGGGCTCGCGGGTAATGCCAATGGCGGTACCGTGAGCTCCATCCATGGCAGATGAGGTACACTTTGAGATTTTTAGTGGGTAGGTCTGGCCTTCTGCCGGATCGTCCCCACATACCCCGTCGCTCCCCCTTGGGCGGTCGGGGACGTGATAGCACGTTTTCCTCAAGTAAAAAAAAAGTGCTACGAAAACAATCCTTATTGCCTCTAGACCGCAATACCTTACTCATACGCCATGGTCACTCGGTATGTAATACCCACCGCACCGAATTTGCTGATCACCAGTTTCAAGCCCTTAGCTCACGCCTTTATAACAACATCAATAAAAAGCTTTATATTTACACAGTAAACAAACGTGAGGTTAAGAATAAAATTACTATATGGTTTCTATCTCTTAATTATGTTGCGACTAAAAATATCATACTAAAAATGCTTTCACTGTAAATAAGAATTGAATAATCATACTACCTATTAATATTTTAAATAAAAATTCATTAATAAGCGTCCTCAAAAATAAAATACATTGTGCCTTTTATATATTTTTAAAATTCTGTATTACTTATTGTTATTATTTTTCTGTGTTGTTAGACTAGCAAGTTGGAAGATCTTCTACCCCTAAAATACAAGTTTTTGCATAATTTAGGGGCAACTTCTAACGATAAGTGTGTGACTTGATGTACAACTTGTAATATATTTGTAACCAAAAAAAAAAGTGTAAAATGTACAATAAAAAATCATTATCTTTTAACGAACCTGAGCGACTATCTCAAAAAAGCACATAAATTAGTATGCTTTTCAAAACAATCCTTGCAGTCAAGGCAAACTTCCTTGCTAATTCTTCAAGCTTAATCTCCTAATTATTCTAGCCACACACTACATGTGTGGCTCAGCTACGATATTTGATCGTATTCTAGAATAACCTAAGGCAGTTTATTGATCTCTTGACGTAATTGTACAGTCATCATCGCGGAAATCAAACTCAACCATGATGCAAGAATGAAGTTTATTCAATAACCTAGAAATATATTTATTTGAAATTGAAATCTACCTTAGCTTTTAGCTATTTCTGTTATCATCATCATCGTATTCTTTAGACATCCACTGCTGGTCATTTCTGTAAACAAGTTATATTCTAGGCCATAAAGTAGGCAATTTCCTTAAAACTTCGCAAGACTAAAGAATGAGGGGGTTTCGGTCATATTATAAAATTATACATCAAAACTTTTCTTTTGAATCACTTTATGGTTGACGACCATCAAGCAAGAAGGTAAAGATTTTATTACTTGCGTTTTAGGATTTGCTTACCTTACGATGACAAAGCTATTAGGTATATGTCAAACCTGCAGTGGGCAGGAAACTCAAAAGTTTGACCCTACACCGCAAAGCCTCATCAAAGCGACTCTGGCCGGTTGGTTTACAATTCAATTTCTCATCATAATCAGCTGGGAGGCGCCTGCTGCTAAACAAAATAACAAAATAAAATAAATAAATAAAATCTACTGACAATCACACCAACTGCATGGCCTCAAAGTAAGCGAAGCTTTTGTTATAACACACCATGTAGCGAACTAGGGGGGAACCTTAAATATAAATACATTTACATACATAAACGCCCAGACCCGCAACTTTTTTTTCCTTGTTCTGGGATACGAACCCGCAACAACCGGCTTCTGAAGCAGATACCCCATCGCCACAGTGGTCGAAAAAAGTCTCCTCCAAGGTCTTCCACGCCGGTCGGTTCTGCAGTACCCAGCGTTTACCGACGATTCTGACCAGCTCGTCGTTCCACCTTGCGGGGGGCCTACCTACGCTGCTTCTCCTAGTACATAGCCGCCACTCGAGAACTTTACTGTCCCAACGACCATCTGTTCTGTGAACTATGAACTTTGTGCTTCCCACTTCAGCTTCGCAATCCTTCTGGTTATGTCGGTGACTTTGGTTCGCTTGCGAATCTCCTCATTTCCGATTCGAGCCCGCAGGGAAATTCTTACGTCTTTAAGCATGTTTGTAAGGTCCATTATCAGTGACCTTATAACCATACAAGTCCTGCATACAATTAATTGTCTTTAAGTTGGTGTATTATACTAGCTGATTATTTAGGTTAAATAATGTCGGGTATTAAATAGTATTGAAAGTCATTATAGGAGGTCGTCTATAACTCCACCAAGGAGGTTGCTCTCCAAGAAGGTCGTCTTCTCTCCACCAAGAAGGTGCTATAGCAAGAAGGTTACTCTACCAAGAAGGTCGTCTACACCTCCACCACATAGGTTACTCTACCAAGAAGGTCGTCTATCCCTCCACCAAGAAGGTGCTATAGCAAGAAGGTTACTCTACCAAGAAGGTCGTCTACACCTCCACCACATAGGTTACTCTACCAAGAAGTTCGTCTATCCCTCCATCAAGAAGGTTACTCTACCAAGAAGGTTGTCTATCCCTCTACCAAGAAGGTTGCTATAACAAGAAGTTTGTCTATCGCTTCAATAAGAATGTTGCTATAGCAAAAGGTCGTCTATCCCTTTAGTAAGATCTAAGAACTACTCTCTCCATTCATTTAGCCACTTCGTATTAGACTTTAGAGTTTGAACTTACATATTGGCCCTAATAATAGCCAGTGTGACGTCAATATCGCAATTAAATCAATAAATCAATTAAAAATATGTTATTGGTCACTATTCATATTATAATTTATAAGCTATATATCATAATTACTGTCTTATTTCTTTGTCATTATAACAGGAAACCATGAGGAAAGCAGCTGAAAAAATAATTACCACTAAAACCATTTTTTTTCTTTGTATACTTACGCATAAATTGTTGAACAAAAAAATACCGAGAACAAACCTAGGAAAACAACATTTGAATTGAAATCTAAACGCTATTTACTTCATCTTATTATAGATCAGAAAAACGAACGTGTACGACAAATACCATGAGTAGAGTACATTTAAAATAAATTATGGTATAATTAAATTAAATGACGAACGTTTCATTTCATGGCTGTCGAAGCGAGGAGGATGCCGCGACAAAACGTGAATATCTAATTATATAGAATTGTTTGTAAGGTGCTTACATGCGATATAGCTGTTGTTTTCATGGTGCCTGCGGTTGTCTGTCTGATTTTTGACTTCATTATGCGAAACATAACTAAATATATCAAGAAAAACCTTCAGAATTATAAACGACATCTTAAATACGTATCCAATCCAATAAGTCTAACCAATAAATTCGATTTGTGGAAAATATTGCGACAAAAATTTATTCATTGTACTGTGTAGGTACCAGAGTTCGATTTTGCTATTATTTAATAAATAAAATTGAGTGTAGTGACGAAGGCAGGTTTACAGATTTATCGGGCACACTCAAAAGGCGGTGTTGAAAAGATAAACCGAAAATGTTTTGTTTGTTTATACATACATAACATCACGCCTGTCTCCCTTTGGGGTAGGCAGAGACTAAGGAACGCCAACTGCTCCGATCCAGACATACTCGTACCTCTTTCGCTTCCTCCACGTTAATTAATCGTTTCATATATGGTCGACGGTTACGGGTACTTTTGACTAGGCCCTTTTTCAAAATATCGCCAATTTAGTCGGCATACGTTCGCCTAGGGCGACCCCTTCCGACATGACCATCTTTCGTTAATCTACTTTCACTCATCTCCAAATGTCTAAACCACCTTGGCATACCCTTTTCAATCTTACTTACTACGTTCTTTCAATCCGCATCTCTTTCTTATTTCATTCTTGCACCCTATCACTCCATTTCACTCCACACATGCTCCTCAAAGCTCTCATCTCCACAGCATTAATCCTGCTTTCAAGTCTCTTCTGCCAAACTCGAGACTCACTACCATACATAGTTTTGGCGCCAAAACTCCCTCAAGTACGGCAAGACGTACCTTATTCGGTATAATTTTGCTTGCCATAACCGAGTACAAGGCGCCATTAACACTATTTCCTGCTTTCACCCTCCTTTCAATATCACCTTGTTTTGTTTGTTTATACAATAAATAAATTGCAGGTTAGTTATTCTAAAAAAAGGAATAAATAGATTAATAAAGGAAGGTCTAAGCAAAGTTCAAATCATGACTACGACTTGACTACGGTGACTACGGCACAGCGAGAAAGACTGACGGACGGCTTTGCGTGCTCTTCATTCAACGCCATTTTGGCGTCCTCACTTTCAGAATCAACATCAAAATTTTTATCATGATGTTCGAATAAATACTTATAATAAAATATAAATATTAAATTTATTTATGATATGAGTAAAACAAAAATAGTAAAAGTTTTACTAAATTAACTATATTACAGTTAAAAATATATTTTATTTTATCTGGGTTCGCTCTCTCAATATGTTGGCCCAAAATTATTTTATTTAAAAATTATTTGTAGGAATTCCCAAAGGATTTTGCAACTATCCAAAATTAATATCTTTGTTTATAATTGTCGAAATACTAATAGGTTGCTAATGACAACGGTGTCTATAAAGACACTAAAAAGGTCGGATTAAATAAAAATACAAACGCTATAAACTCCGATTCAAAATGTATTTTATTTAATAGAATGAATAGTGAAGCTTAAAACTATCTTTGTTTCAGATAAGTGATGTTCTAAACACACTCGGCTTGTCGGGCACCGAGGACACGTTGTGCAGCAAGCTATCGGGGGGGCAGAGGAAACGCGTCTCCATCGCGGCGGAGCTGATCGACAACCCTCCTGTCATCTTCCTGGATGAACCAACCACGTCAGTATTTTTATAATACTTTTATAATTTTTGACGACCGGCTGGTGTAGTGGTAACAAACATTGCCTTCTATGCCAAAGGTCCTGGGTTCGAATCCCGGCGGCGGCGGATATCGGTGTGATGAACACAGATATTCGCCGTCAAGTCATGGATTTTTATATGTTTATTTAAGTTTATTCTAATAAAAAATATGTATTTATTCAATATGTATGTTTATATATATTTATATATTTCTTAAGTATATCAGTTATCTAGTATCCATAACACAAGTTCTTTAAGAAACATAATTTGGGCTGGATAATGTTGTGTGATCGATGACCTCAGTGGAGCCTAGCAGCGAGTGGGCCTTAAAATGAACATGGATAAGACGAAGATCATGTCGAACGTCCATGTTGCACCTGCTCCTGTGGTAGTTGGAGGCACCACGCTCGAAGTTGTTGACGATTATCTATACCTAGGACATAAAATCCAGTTAGGTAGGTCCAACTTTGAGAAAGAGGTCAATCGTCGGATCCAACTCGGCTGGGCAGCGTTCGGGAAGCTCCGTAAAATCTTCTCGTCGCAAATACCGCAGTGTCTGAAGACAAAGGTTTTTGACCACTGTGTGTTGCCAGTGATGACATACGGCACTGAGACGTGGTCGCTAACTATGGGCCTTATAAATAAGCTAAGAGTTGCTCAGCGGGCAATGGAAAGGGCCATGCTCGGAGTTTCCCTGCGGGATCGAATCAGGAATGAGGAGATCCGCAGGTGAATCAATGTCACCGACATAGCCAGAAGGATTGCAGAGCTGAAGTGGCAATGGGCAGGGCACATAGCTCGCAGAACAGATGGCCGGTGGGGCAGAAAAGTTCTCGAGTGGCGGCCACGTACTGGGAGACGCAGCGTAGGCAGGCCCCCCGCACGATGGACCGACGACCTGGTCAAAGTCGCCGGTAAACGCTGGATGAGGGCGGCGCGGGACCGAGCGACGTGGAAGACCTTGGGGGAGGCCTATGTCCAGCAGTGGACGTCTACAGGCTGTGGATGATGATGATGGATGATGAATGTTGTGTGAGTGGAAGAAATATTTATTTATTATTTATTTATAATACACTACATGCTTCGCGTGGTTTACCCGCGCAATTTCTAATCCCGTGGGAATGTCGGGATAAAAAGCAGCCTATATGCTATTCCAGGCTGTACACTCTCACTGTGCCAAATTTCATCCAAACCCGTTGATTAATTCTGCCATGATTTAGGAACAAACATCCATACGACTGACGACCACTTTGGCGATGGGGTAAACCTGTCTGCCTCAGACGCCAGTGGTTGCGGGTTCGATTGCCGCACGGAACAAGAAAAGAAATGTTCCGTGTCTGGGTGTTTATCTATTTATTTTATTTATTAACATTTTATTGCACACATTACAAAAGAAGAAAAAAAGTACAATAATAAGACAAACTCAAGAATGGTACAATGGGCGGCCTTATCGCTTCAGAGCGATCTCTACCAGACAACCCCAAGTTGTATAGAAAAAAAGAGAAACTGTACAAACATCGGAAATAATAAAGCTTATGTTTAGTTTTATGAATATAAATACTACATAAAAAAAATAATACAATATATACATAATGAAAAATACATAGGTAAGTAAATAAAATATATACTACATATATATAAATAATCAAGCATACATAAATAATAATAAAATACCTACTTAATAAAATACTTCTTCTAATTTTCGATCAGAGAAAGGTAATATTTTTTAAATTTAAATTTGAATGAGTTTAATGAGGGAGCAGATTTTACTTCGTAAGGAAGCTTATTCCACAGGGTCACTGCTCGCACTGTGAAGGCTTCGTTAAAACAGTGCGTTTTGTGGAGAGGAGTGCTTAGCATTAAATTATTAGTGGAACGTTGATGTCTACTGTGAGTTTCACGTCGGAAAAGGAATTGTTCTCCGAGATAGCTCGGAACCACAGGACTAAACAGCACGCGGTACAGTAAAAATAGAATATGAGTATCCCGGCGAAGGCGAATCGGGAGCCACTTGAGTTTAGTGTGGAATTCGGATATATGATCATATTTACGTAAGCCGAATATGAAGCGTATACAAAGATTTATGAACATATTTATATTCTAGGTTCCCCCTAGTTTGCTACATGGTATCCCATAACACAAGCTATGCTTTCTTTAGGGCCATGAAGTTGGTGTGATTATCTGGGCATTTTATTTATTATTTATTTTAGGGCTCAAAACAATAAGCTGGTTTAGTGTTGGTTGTTGGAAGTCAGAAATGTAGGGTGTCAGAATCACTTGTCGTCATTAGAAATTAACAATGGTCACCCATCGTTGTACCGACCGCGCCGAACAATGTTTAACCAGTTTTACCCCATGATATGCTCAGGCCATTGCGCCACAATGACTTCGACCTGTACGGCAGGACGACTCACTGCGTAATACTTAGATAACGTTGCTTTTCGGTTAATTTGTGAAGCAACCAATATTATCACGTGTCAAAGCTTATCACAACTACGTAATGATATATTGCGTAAAATTCAACAAGCAGTATGATAGGAATCAAGTTCAAACACCTAGAGATAACTAGACAATAACATTTGACTATTACCGTCTAAGCATTGTATTCTATTATTGACAGACTGAAACGATAAATATATGTATATGATAGGTATAGTCCGACATGGCTCTTTTGGCGCATGGCAAAAAATGGAATTGGAACTAACCACCACCTTGGGGAATGTCACTTCATGACTTTTACATATCATATTTGTTAATGTACTTTTAAATTCAATATTAAGATATGAAATACGCCAAAATTTTCAAATTGTGCGCTTACTTATTGTAGTTATAAAATTGAAGAAGTGGTTTTCAAAAAGAAAAACAATTTAACGTCTCAATAAATCCCTTTTTAAGAGTAAAGAAGCAAGTTGCTTCTGCAATATTTACATATTGCTATACTTTGAAAAAACACTTTAGAACTTAATTTATTTCAATTTTTAAATCTCAATCAAAATTACGATTTCAGGAGAATTGTCTCCTTAGAAAGACTGTATGAAAAGTGAAGAAAGATAAGCAGATTTTTTACAAACCTTTCAAAATACGAGCATTTCTAGATACTAATAAAGAAAGTACTGGTGACAAAAATGACGAGGAAAATAATAATTTATCATAAAAAGATGATATTATTTTCATGTTACTCTTTTTTTTAGTATTTATATTTTCTTGCTTAAGATTCTATTTATATCTTCAATCCTGTGTTTTGTACCACTAGCGTGTTTCTGAAAGTTTACGGGACTTGCCTTTTTATAGTACTTACATAAAATGAAATAATTTCTGTTTTCAAATATGAAAAAACTAAAAGTTTATGCATTCATATTTTTCCCTGAGAAGAGGGAAGTTATTCTGAATGGTAACCCTTATTTCACCCTCACGCCCCTCTGACGATATCACCCAAGCGCCAAATAAGCCTTGTCGGGCTGAACTTGGGTATGCCGCCGCCGCCGGTACTCTCATTAATTCCCTAATAAATGTCATATGTGTATCAAGCTGATAATTTAATTTTTCAACCTGTATTTATAAGCATTTGTTAATGCACAAACGATGTTTCTTAAACAAGATTTGTAAATGTCAGGTTCGAACAGTTTGTTTGCTGTTTACTTCGACTCAAACGGAAAAAAGCACTGCAGATGTAGGTTTGATGTAGTGTTGAAATAAAATTCTTTGTCCGAAAATATTGCCTTAGGAGCTTGAAGAACAATAAGAATTTTGCAAAATCAAGTCATTAACCTCTTTACTCATTCTTTGTAATCATTGTCAATATTCAGTATTCATTATTTGCTTTGAATTTATGATTGTCTTCACTGTAAAGGGTTTTTCGGTTATTCACACTAAACTAACAAAGAATTATTACTATCAAACGTTAATATACCTCTTTTTAAGTATATTCACGTACAGAAGAGTGTAAGATTTTCATGCTTAATAAAAGTTACTTACATACATACATAACGCCTGTATTCCTTATGGGGTAGGCTGAACAACAGAGGTTATAAAACTATCTGATGTCACGTTTGACAAAGGACAAGATTTTATAATATTGTCTTAAGTTTTCGCGATTCATATTATTAAATAAAACACTTTTTAACTGGATTTATCGCGTATAGACCCCGTGTTCTGCAAAGACACCGAAACGTCGAGTCAAAAATTTAAAATATAAATATACGTGATAAATCTGGTTAAAAAGTGTTTTATTTACAAGATTTTATCTTCATACATTTTGGCCCATATGTGTACCGTGAGGTACATCGACACCAAATTGTAGGGAATAAACCGAGGAACAGCAAACTGGATATATTTACCTATTCATGATTAAATGCTGAAAAATAAATTATTTAAAGTTGTGAAAAATATCCGTTTCGGAACATAAGATCATTATTTTTTTAAATATGTCAGCAAATGTCAATTATGACGTCATCGTCAGTCATTCAAATTAGGTCGATATTCCAATAAGTAAATTAACAACATAATGACAAACTGTCAATTTAAATTATATTATTATTAGTTGTTTTTTATGGTCACGAGTAAGATTTCTTTCTCGGTTTAAAGTTTAGCCAAGACCTAAACTTTTAGTACAGTTTCATTTAGTGGAATCAAACCGCTGAGTGTATCTCGGTGCCTCAAATGTGCCACTTATACAGGGATCCTTTGGAGGCATTATAATGGTGGAGAGAGACTACAGTGACAGGAGGTCAGCCTATCGCCTACAAAAAACCTCCAATAAAACCTCTGTCCCTTGAGTCGCTTATACAGTATACCCGGGAAGAAAAGCAGCTGGCACATTTTATGTTTTTCCTTTGTCCAGGAAGTGCAGGAGTCCAGAAAGTTCTTGAATAAAAGGGTTGAGTTGGGTAGGTATAGGTAAATGATGAATGCTTCCTTAACTCTTCTGTGCGTGAATATGCTCAAAAAGAGGTATACGATGACCATATTTTCTCTAGGTCTAAATATTGTTTTATTTATGACTTCTCTGTTCTTGGATGAGGGCGGCCAGGCGTTTGTCATTAGGTAAGTTAATTTTTCAACACACTTGCTCGTAAAGTGAGCGTTATTTTATTGAATTTAGAACTATAAACTGGGCTATAAGTCACGCGTGCATAATATATTATACCCTAGTGCATAATATAATGAATCCTACAAAGTTGAATTGTACCTTTGTGCAAATTACATGCGAGTAAACAGAGCATATTTTATTGGTCCGGGTTATACGTTAAATATTTTCAGAAACAACAAAGAGGTTTTATACCACTTCAAATCCATATATATTTTTTAATGTTTGCGCCTTATATTAGTAAAACAAATTTGTATATCAAACAAATTATTCACAATTTACAATAATTTGTTATAAAATATTAAAATATTTGCATTTACCACTCCAAATTAAAAATTTTCACTTAAAATAGGCTGTATATGCTATACAGACATTGACACATTTGGCGGAAAAAAAAACCTACGCGCATGCGCGAGGTTCGGCGCCATTTTTCAATCACAATTCACAGCTTTGTTATCAAGTGTGTTTGTTATTTTATGATCACGTATGTCTGTCTTTTACTCACAAGTGTGTTGAAAAACGTCGTATGTAACTCGTGAGCGTTGCTAATTACAGTCTCGGCTCATTATTAAGCCCTCGCCTCTTCGCTCACTTGTTACATAATATACTATTAATGGTTAAAAGTCGCTTGCGGACACATATACATTCCTCATAAGCCCAGTTTATAAGATATATTTGAATTGTCAGATCCTTAGAAATTAGACCAAAGAAACAGTTCGCTCGATAAAAATTGTTTTTTTTTTTTATAAAATTCACTTTTATTAGTGAAGCTTATATTTTTAAATTACATTTTAAGTGTTTGTATTTCATATTATACGAACCTTGCCATAACCACCAGGTGAAGGATATTTGTTTTTAATTTCGAACAACTGAGAAATCACTTTTGATAATAAATATTTTTATCTCCCAACACAAACAGCGGAAATATACTGCCCACATAAATAAAACGTAATTACATACCTTTTAAAGCGAAATAAAAAAAGTCTTGGAGTGTATTGCCAGGTATAAATAATCCAATCAGACGTTTGATCATCAAGTTGAATCGAAACAGCGCTTAATTTTTTTGTGTGACTAAATATTTGCATATTTTAGCTTTGAAATACTGCGAAAGGAAATTCCGACCTATATAAGAAAACTAAGTGCATACAGAAGTGGTCTGTCTCCGATAAACGCTGGATAGCGCAGGACCGATCGCTATTGAGAACCTTGGGGGAGGGGGAGGGGCAGCATTGGACGTCTCCTAACTGAAGGATGATAATTAAAAAAAATATATTTATATTACTTTAAAGACCACTGCGGTCACAAGCTACAAATTATATTTTTTTAATGGGAGATAAAATGTTTAATGGCTAAAATAGGCATATGGTTGTTGAAAATAAACAAGATTTACTTATTATTTAAAATAATATATAATAGGTTATCAAAGTATATTATTTGTAGGATTTATTTGATGTATTAATAATATTACGTTAATTAGTTCAGCATACTTGGTACATTTTAGATGATCTAATTGCAACATCAGAAAAAAGTTGAAGCATTATTTTAGTCAGTTCGATTTCTGGGTAAAGCAACCACATTTTTGAAATATCTTTGAATGCAGTTTTATTTCTTTTCCAAAATAAAGGAATATTTTTTTGGAGTAAAATTTGCTATCTCTATTATTTCAAGTACTTTACCTCCAGGGGGCATTAAAAAATTCCACCCTGTATAAATTTCTTTGTAAAAACTACATAGGTACCATTTTTTCGTAAAAAAATTTGGCTGATGACTAAAAATCAACCCTGTATAGTATAGATCAGGCCAAAAACCTAGTCCCCTCTGACGATGTTGCGAGACGTAACGCGCACTTATTTTTGTAAGTAAGTTTTTTGTTGTAAGGTAAGTAATATACCTTCGCGAAGCATTTTGCAACATCTTCTGAGGGGATACATCTTGTTTGGCGCAATCTACAAATATACTTCAAAGGTATCAAATATGTATATTTTGTTCACAGCGGCCTTGACAGCCTGTCATCAGCTCAATGTATAGAGATGCTGAAGGAGCTAGCCTACGGGCAGAGGACTGTGATCTGTACAATCCACCAGCCCTCAGCTTCCATATACTCCATGTTTGATCAGGTAACTAAAGAAAACTATGCAATATTATACAAAAATAGGAGACCCATTTCACCTATTTCACAGTGATGATATATTTGGCATGTCACACGTCGTTCTCCAAGTGACCTTTTACCCCACTCTTGAAATAAGGAGCTAAGTATACCTATATCTATGTCTTGAAAAAAAAGACTACATAAGTTTATTCCACATGGTACTGGATTCTCTTCTTGCCACTAAAATTACCTTTACAAGGTTCCGTTGAACTCTTTCGTATGTAAGTCTGCCCGTGATTGCAAAACGACTAGGGTTAAACACTCGATAGAGCTGTATATCAATTTTCTTGTAGTCTTTACTTTTTATTTACATCCACTCCCCGTTACGAAAATTTAACAAATTAGACGGTTTTTAGATAGCTAATATAAAAGTCTAAATCTAAATGCAATCCAACACAAACAAAAGTGATTAATTAGGTATTTTCTAAAAAAGTGCTAATAATAATACATTTTGCATCACCAGGTTTATATTTTAGCTGAAGGCATGTGCATATACAACGGGTCCAGTGAAAACACAGTGCCGCACCTAGCGACGGTCGGCTTCCACTGTCCAATGTACCACAACCCAGCTGATTATAGTAAGTTGTAATTATAATAAATCTATACAAATAAAGATAATGAAAACTCTTGATATTTTTATCAGCTTTTCTGCCAACTTGAAGATAGTTTGATTTTAAGTGAGCACGGTCAGCATCAAACGTTGATGAGCGCATTGAAATTTTCAAATCCGCAATGCACCATATTGTGCCTAAAACTAACTTCTATGTTTTATTATTACAACTATAGACAGAAGTTAGTAAATATTATTCGTTAATTAGGCACAATATGGTGAATAGCGACTTTGAAAATTTCAATGTCTTCATCAACTTTTGATTGTAACTGTACCTTAAGTACGTCGTTACATTTATTGAGTATTGGTATATTCAGTTTTAATCTCAATGAAACTTGATCAATGTGTCTGAAGAAAATGAAAATTAAAAGGAAAATGAAAAATTTTATTCATCATAAGACCATCGAATGGCCGCTTAATGACGTCACAATTTTGTATTTCGGCTTTAACAAGGTGTTGATAGTTATTGAATAAGATATTACAGTAGGTCAAGAGACAAAAATAGCCAGCGGAAAAAAACTTTTTCAGTCAGAATTATACGAATTAATACAAATAGGTACAGTACAAATTGATCATGACATGAAGAAAAAACAAACACAAGGTTAAGGTTACCCTAAGCATCCAGTCCAGGGACTGCATATCGGTATAATTTTTTTAAAAAGTACTTGTAAAATTTCAGTACCCTTTTTAGTGTACTGCTTCATCAAACACAATAACTGTACAAGTTATTAAAATCTAAATTAATTATATCAGTACCCAAATAATGTATACTGGATTAATTTCTGTAGATGTTTTAAGTACAGAAATATTTTTACTTATTTAATTTCTGTACCGAAATGTATAGTCAGCATATGTACCTAGGCTTCATTGGCTTCAACTAAACTATCGAACATTCTACAGTTATTTAAAAATAAAAATTTTATATCAATATTAATATTAATACCGGAAAATTTCAGTTAACTGAAAAAAAATCAGTGTTGCTACAATAATAAAAAAGGTACAAGAATTATTTCAGTATGAATTCCTGTACTGTTATTTTTAAATACACCTAATTTAACGGTATGACGTCATACAGATTTTTTTTTTACCGAAATTCATACCGGTATACAGTCCTTGATTCAGTCAGACATTCGTTCTCTTTTATAAGATGAAGAGAAAATGGTATGCGCAATATTAATAAATAAAAACATCCCCTTTAAAGGTAAACCTTCATTACAGTTCTCGAAATTGCAAATGGCGAATACGGCAACTTCAACGAGATGCTGGCGAAGAATCTTCCAGCAATTCTATCCAGGCAGGACCTGGAGAAGTGCCGGCAGTCCATCGTGCAGGTGCCCAGCAGAGGTAGCGTGGACACCTTCTCATGCGGGAAGATGTCGGTGCTGGTCAAACCGCCGCATGAGTTCTACAAGTTTAATGTTCTTCTGAAACGGTGTTTTGTTCAGCAGTATAGAGACTGGGTAAGTTTCTTAAAATATACTCAGTGGTGGTAGCTGGAGTTCCGCATAACAAGCTACCACTCGTTCAAATAAAGTCTGCCGAAAGTTATGAGATGTGATGTGTTCAGGCAGGATACCTATGGTTATACCGAACTTTTTTAGTGCGAATTTCATTATAAACGTTTTGCCGCATTTTTTTCCATATTTTCACTATGTAAGCAGCTTGGCTGTGACATGATATTAGCAAGCACGAATAGCTGTCTTCTGTTTGTTTGTTCATGTCATAGTATAGCTGTATTTCTGCCAAGTTGTACCTATAATTAGCACTTTTTACAAAAGAGTGCGGAGAGTTTTTTTTCCGCGGGCTTTTCTCCTTTCGGTCTACCTAGGTTTCCACTTTCATTTCGTTGTTTTAAAGCCGAAGAAGTAGTAGTAGACAATACCAATACATTGGTGGATGATGGGCGATCATTATCTTCATGATCCGAGAGACGCACACTTCTGGACGGAGGCCTCCCCCAGTATTCGTCATTCTCATGAGTTAGACGTTCGCACACACACTCCGCCATTTTTGTCAAGAATTGAGTCCATTTCATGTTATATTGCGCCAATCTGTACCCAGTTTTAGGTATATACAGCTTTAATCTATCTCTGAATGGCATTTATCACACCTTGTATCACTATTGTTGTAGGTGTTTCAAGCATAGAGTATTCAAATACCTCTAGGATAGATGTATCAGATGACATGGAAAGCAAACAACTTAACCTTTATCAAGACAAAAAATAACTTAAAGAACTAGTCTAAAATGTATTCAAACGTGGATCGGTAATCTTCAAATCAATTAACTTCTATGTACTGGTAATTACCAGTAACAAGTATGTCGATTAAGATAATTTAATGCTTAATATGTGCTATCATGAGCACGTACAATGTAGATACTTGGTATTGTCGTAATGGCTATCAAGTACAGTTATTTTTATTGGATAAGTTTAATGTCTTTTCTATAGCAACACGCGTTGGATATAAAATAATTAAACTCTACATAAGTAGGTTAATAATATCACTAGCTAATAGTTTTAAGTTTGTAATTGTAATAAGTTGAACTAGCTCCCTCCGACTGAGGCTGCAAACTGGACGGCAGCGACAGCGACAGCGGCGCGGGGAGCGATTTCCGCGACACGATAGAAAGTATTGAGTTTGTATGAAACCGCGACAAATCGCTCGAGCACCCGCTGGCGTCGAGAACGGCCCAGGTTCTCCGCGTCACTGTCGCTGCCGTCCAGTTTGCAGCCTGAAAGGTTTCGCTGAAAATCTGCGTCGCAGGGTTCTGTTACCTGTCCCGCGACAACCAAGCTCTGAGTGGAATCCTTTTGGCGAAATCATTGGTGATATAAATCTACCTAACTGAGGATGAAAGTAGAATAACACAACCCTAATACAGTCACCAAATACCCTCTCGTCACTTCTGTCCGGCACTGGACGTCTTTCTTCTGCGTATGCGTTGGTCATGGCTCAAGATTCGCTGTCAATTCTCTATAGAAAACTGATAACATTATACTTAAGATGAGTTCTACTCTGAGTAAGCATTCATAATAAGAGAAAAAGTATTCTAAGACCACGCTGCATAGTGAAAAATCGTACATATAATACCATGTTCAACCGACTTCCAAAAAAGGAGGAGGTTCTCGATTCGTCTGTATGGTTTTTTTTGTATTTTTTTTTGTGTCTTTGTTACACGATATTTCAGTCAATTATGAATTGATTTTGAAAATTGTTTCATATGATAGAGGATACTCCATAGTTGGTCCGATTGAAATTTCATCGAAATCGGTTGAGTACGTCATTGAAAATTTCAACTTTTGAAAAAATATGTATGATTTCGGAGAATGTTTACGTTAATGTGAATGTTATATAGTATAACGGCATCCATTCGATGAATGCTGTTGTAGTTTTGTTACTGTAACCGAGATAGCGCCACCATTATATGGCCGTGAGGGGTGAGTTTTCTGTCCCAAACTGTACTGTTGCCCCGTGGTACTTTTGTCCCCGGTTTACCCTACCTAACTTTACAAGAGTATTTGATAAAACTCTACCGTGGCCGGCCATGAGAGGTGTCTGTTATTGCTTATGTCTGAAAAGGCATAAAAACGTCGAATCAAAATGGAGGCTCGCGGGGATTTACCTTCGTGTCATTTGTTCCCTTAGAAAACTCTGAATAAAACATAGCCTGATAAAATATATCTGCTGGACAAGTAGGTATTAGACTCGATATAAGTTTCCTAAAATAACCCTCTCAAATAAGCAACACTATAAGCTTCACTCTATTAGTAGGCATAGGTATATGATATAAAACTAGATAATAGTATATTATGTAACAAGTGAGCGAAGTTGCTAATTACAGTCGAGGCTGTGATTTGAGCCCGAGCCGCAGGCGTGGGCTTAATAATGAGCCGAGACTGTAATTAGCAACGCTCACGAGTTACATACGACGTTTTTCAACACACTTGTGAGTAAAAGACAGACATACGTGGTCATAAAATAACAAACACACTTGATAACAAAGCTGTGAATTGTGATTGAAAAATGGCGCCGAACCTCGCGCATGCGCGTAGGTTTTTTTTCCGTCAAATGTGTCAATGTCTGTATAGCATATACAGCCTATTTTAAGTGAAAATGTTTAATTTGGAGTGGTAAATGCAAATATTTTAATATTTTATGACAAATGATTGTAAATTGTGAATAATTTATTTAATTTACAAATTTATGTTACTAATATAAGGCGCAAACATTTAAAAATGTATATGGATTTGAAGTGGTATAAAACCTCTTTGTTGTTTCTGAAAATATTTAGTGTATAACCCGGACCAATAAAATATGCTCTGTTTTCTCGCATGTTATTTGCACAAAGGTACAATTCAACTTTGTAGGATTCATTATATTATGCACTAGGGTATAATATATTATGCACGCGTGACTTATAGCCCAGTTTATTGTTCTAAATTCAATAGAATAACGCTCACTTTACGAGCAAGTGTATTGAAAAGTAACGTTACTTAATGAATCTTGAATTCTTGAGTTCAAGACATACCTAACGTGCTTTTAATAAGGTAACCTAGATTTCTAAGGTCAGTATGAAGTACCTAAACCGACCAGCTCATATTTTTATACGTTTTTATAGACGGTGACGCATCTGAAGCTGATTCTGCATGTCTTCGTTGGGGTGCTGCTTGGTCTCCTGTACCACAAAGCTGGTGAAGACGGTGCTAGAACAATCAACAATATGGGCTTCCTCATGGTGTCTGCCGTCTACCTATGCTACACTTCGCTAATGCCATCTGTACTTAAATGTAAGTTTTTTAGATCCTAACAGCATTTCGTATCAAAAAAACATACGGAAATCTTAATTGCCAGTTAAGTACACTTTTTTTCGATGACAGTCGAATAGTAATTCATTAAACAGTCAAGAGTTTTAAAGCAGTACGTTTGTTGGTTTGTTATTAATCACAAATGACAAAATGGCCTGTATGTTACTCTAGGAATAGACAAAAGAAGTTTAAAAAAGAGGTTATGAAAACTTTTTTTGTTGTTCAAACTTGTCAAGGTGTATTTTTTTTTATTAGGTATACAAAAAATAATACTAATCTTTTTTTGATTGTATCGTTAATGAATAATTGTTGTTACACTAAAAAAACAAAATATACAAAAGAGACTTCAAGTGGGTATAATGTTATGGTCCTAGACATTGCGTCCTACTTATGTCTCCTACCGATAGTCGCATATTTATCACTGTCATTACCCAAAAATTAAACAAAAATTTTGCAAAGTCAAACTAATACCGTCCACATTTAGATTATGATTATAATTTCAGTCACCATAAAATTTTGGACAGCATAAAGATTTTGAGGTTATTTGTTTGTATCTACCACCCGACCACGCCTAACGTTGCTTAACTGCTATATCGTAAATTGTTAACTAAGTCGTTTTTTGTATGTATTAAAAAAAATTATATGCATACAAAAAAATGGACTTGTCTAGTTTACCCTACAACTAAGGTATTCAATAAAACGTATATACATAAATAAATATCGAATGATACTTACGCGCAGCGCCACAACGACTTCTGCGGAGGAGATTTATTTTTTAATTTACTTTACTAATAGTTTATAAGCAGTCATATTTTTATTCTGTAATACTTACATACTAACAGGAAAATATAAATATTTAGGTATACAATCTCACAAAATCGGATAACTTAAACAAATGTACAGGGTGTAAAAAAATACTCTGAAAAATTGAATCTTTAACTTAGCGGTATAAATTATACTACGTATTCTAGTAATTTTCTTTCGAATTTCGTACTGATTTTATTTCAAACCAGAACAACCTCATGTTATTGCGTTTGATAACCAAACTCTTGAGAAAAGCTGAAGAATTTGTTTGTTTGAACGTTTCTCAGGAACTTGAAAAAAATCTTTGTGCATTTCACGGTTCAAATCATGATGAAGGTTATATTTTATCTAGAAATTCTTACGCAGTCAAAACCATGCGCGTCAACTTTACTTTACATATGTTAGATATAGGTAACTTATCTTTACTTAAGTTAGATATAACTTAAGCCATAGAGAAAAACAAAAGAATTTACATTTTTTGTTGATTATCCCACTGCTTGCTTTAGTTTTAACTGAAAACTATACCCTTGCAATCATTATACTATCTCATTAAACTTGTAAGAATGACGAATTACTTTGCTATTAGAAAAACCGTATACGTGTTTATTCGCCAAGTTTCAAGCATGCCACACATTCTTGAAACCAATTAAGTGATGTTAATTATACAAATAAGTTCTTACTTAAGTACTTATTTTTATTATCTGATACTTCGTTAATTGCAAGCAGTACCACATCGTCATCACAACTCTTTGTAATGAGCCCACTGCAGGGCATGAGTCTCTCACCTGGGTGATGAGGAGGTATATAGGCCAAGCTGACCCAGCGCTGGGTGTTGGATATCAGAATTTTCAGGGCGCATAAATGGCTTCTGACAGACCCTAACGACTACTGTATACAAGTATACAACACCCGGGACCGACTGTGCCCTCTGAAGCACGGAAGTCAACTTCAGCTCAGCTTCACGGTCAGCTGTCTCCCATCTCAGTACCGACCGCGACGAACGTTGCTTAACCTGTTATATCGTATGATACCTACACACAGTAACCACGGCGCCACGACGACTTCCAGTAAGACTTTCAGTACCACTGATTCGCTAAATTAAAACCATAAGCTTTTGTAAAATGGCTTCGTGCTAAGATTTTTTATTGTTATATTTTATAATCTTGACATCTCTATTACAAAGTAGACGAAGATATCGACTGGACTGGAAGCGAAAGAAAAACGTAGAATGTACCAGCTGCTTCTCATCCCGGGCATACTGTAAAAGTTAGTTAAGGGATAGAGGTTTTATTGGCGTTTTTGTGGGCGATAGGCCACAAAAACGCCGGGGTCGTTAGACCCCCTGACACTGCAATAGCCTCTCTCCATCATTATAATACCTCCTTTGTCAAACGTGACATCAGGTGGTCTTATAACCTCTGGTGTTCTGCCTACCCCATGAGGAATACAGGCGTGAAGTTATGTATGTACATACACCTTTGTATAGCCTATAATAAGAACTTAGTTTTGAATTAATTTCAAAATGTGTCATTTTGTTATTGGATATTGTCACTCTAATGCTATAAAACCAGTTTAATATGACTTTTACGTTATAGGTATTGCCAGCAATTTTTATTTATTATTATAACTGGCAGCCCCTGGTGGGTTCGCCCACATGCCTACTAAGCTCATTCTTCGAGCTTATGAACAAGATGAAAATATTCTAGGTTACACATATTAACTGTATGTTAACTAGGTAGGTATAGTTAATAAGTGTAACCTAGAAACATTCTGTAAATAGAAATGGCGGTATAAGTACATCAAAAATAAAATCGTTTATTAAAATATAGTATATTTATGCACTCCTTCTCTATATGAGCACAATTTTTGCCAAATCCTAGGCGCTTATTGTGAAAGCTTAGTTACTGACTAAATCATGATGAAATTTTAAATTATTTATAATTTATTAGAGTTCAAGTCTGAGTTAGATTGTTATTATAATCACTTATTAATAAAAACCTCTTAACTCCGTCACTTGAGACCGCAATTGATGTTGACATCGGTTTATTAATTACGAACCTTAGAATCCTTCGTGCTCAATGTGGAAAAAGGAGAATAAAGTATTTCTTCACTGTATCATATGCGGATATTTTTAGCGATGACTGTCATTGTTTTGAATTTACGTATAGTCTTGTTATTTCCGTCAACAGTACAGGATAGGATAATAATTGTTATGAAAATGGTCGCCGCAAGCCTCGTGACCTCGCTAAGTAAAACTAATTGCTATCATCTAGATGTACATGTTTACCTTAATGGCTATTTATCCTCGCGCACGTCTGAAGAAGATTCGTTTTTAACTAATAAGTGCTCTTAGCATTTATTATGTGCAGGTTAAATGACTGAGAAGGTTAACATAACATAATCACACAGATAAAAAATAATTGCTTCGTTTGCTACATGTTCTTAGGTACATTATGTAGAGTACAGTTTGCAGTAAATAACTTGAAATAGACGCAAATTAATGGAAAGTTTCGAAATGAAAATTGTAAGTGGTAATGGAAAATGCAACGCAATGTGGAGATGGGCGCGGGTCCACATTTCAAAATCTGTCAAAAAATTGTAGTTAATTGAATCTTAGCTCTATGACCTCGACATTAAGTTAGAAATTGGTCGGGGAAATTTGACAGGTAACGCTTGATCTGCGGCCTTCTGTGCTTAAATATTGCCATATATCTTGTTATTAGTTTCAGAGCTGAATATTTTGACAAATAAAGCATCAATATCGATTAAGAATTGAAAACCGCACTTAGATCGGATAATCAATGGGAACCACAGAACAGTTAAACCTTTTTTAACTGTTCTGTGATGGGAACCCTTCGCCAAACGCCAGATATAATCTTAAAACAGCGTCGGGGGCTAAAAATAGTTACTTATCGTTCAAGGTATCTACAATATTTCCAAATTCCTATTTCCAGTTTAGGTTTTTTTTTTATCCCCAGACAATCACACTAACTACATGGCCCCAAAGTAAGCATCGCTTGTGTTATGGGATACCATATAGCGAACTAGGGGGGAACCTAGAATATAAATACATAAATAGATAAACACCCAGACACGGAACATTTTTTTCTTGTTCCGTGCGGGAATCGAACCGAACTAGGCGTCTGAGGCAGACAGGTTTACCCCATCGCCAAAATGGTCTTCATTAAGGAATAATTGAGCATTATTAAATGCAAAACTTAAAAATATTAAAGTTACCTATATATATTTAAAGTGAAGCATTTTAATGTTTTTAGACGATGCTTTACTTTAACTAAGATTCACAATTTCTGAAAAGATGAGCTACGTTATCAATATGACGTAAAAACAAAAGTATTCTAAGTAATTTCGATGGCTTGTAGCTCAGTGAAAGAGCACTCGTCCGGCAAACGAGAGGTCCCAGGTTCGAGTGCTGGTCGGGTGATGATGTTATTTAGCATATTTTTCCAGTTATTAATAGTTTCAGATAATTGTACGTTTAAACAAACTAAAGCTGAATAATGTTATTTAGTTAGGGCCAATGTCATGTGTGATTCTCCTAATTTGAGAATGTGTCACCTTATATTACTTGTCATAAATATAGATTTTTAAATCACAAATTCATTGGCAATAAGGCTTGAGCACTACAGAGAGATTTTTGTATGTATGTGCAAGTCACGTGGTAATTAAAAACATTATTTGCCGGGCTGCGAATATACAAAGGCTCTATTTGAGTCACGAGTCAGACTCTAATAGAGGAGCTTTTGTTTATGCATATTACTTGACAATACCTAATCGAACTCAGTAAAAAAATTGACTGAAATGGATTAGCTTTTGCTCTTGTAATTTTCAAAGAAATGCAATGACAAAACCTAGTACTGTATAATACATATTCACTCAAATAGATAAGCTTTTGTCAAGATGAAAAGAAGGTATATCTTTGTTTGATATTCATTGCGATGAAAGAGATAAGCTACGAGAAGGGCTCCCGCACCGGAAGCCGGAATCAGAACGGTTAGGTGCGACGACGAGCGCAGCGAGGAGGAGCATGTTAGGTTGTATATAGTTATATACACGAGCGCGAGCCGAGCGAGCGAAGCGAGCGGCGCCGCGGCAGCGGCCGGCGAAGCACCATAAACCTGGTCAGCTATTATAGTCAACCCTGGACAATCCCGACATGGTCAAAAGTCAAACGTTAAGTCATCAAAATAACGATGGTCATAATGCATGCACATTTTATTTCTATCTTTGAAAATCAGAACAATTGCCATTAAAGTATCAAATTGAAGCCAACGATCGGTAAATATCGATATCAAATGGGATAGCTTTTGTTGCTGCAATTTTCAATTGAAGTTATCTCACAAAGTCTACACGACTTCGGTCAATTTCTGTACTAGAATAGATTAGGGTTTCGGCAAGTTTTTGTCATACAAAAGCTAAGCCAGTTCAGTTTGCACTTTCACTCTAATGGTATAGCCTTTGTAAATACGCTGCCGGTCTTTATGCTTACTATAACAAGAATGTTCTCGAATTTTGACATTGGATTTATATTTACATAAATGTCATTCTGACTCTCGTCTAGTCGAGCAAAAAACAAACTCGCAAAAAAACTAATTGCCCTACGGTCACGTATTCAGAGAATGTTCAAGATGCAAGATTAGGAAGTAAAATTAATTCACATGAATTTTTTAACATGTAATCGACGACAAGCAACTGGTTACTTTTATAGTGCCTCTGAGAGGCAAAAAAAAATCAATGTCATTAGTATTGTCTTAAGTTTACACGATTCATAATTTAAATAAAAAAACTACTTTTTAACCGGATTAATCGCGTATAATTTATATTTTACATTTTAACTCGACGTTTCGGTGTCTTTGATTGAAGACCCCGTGGTCACGAGCGACTGATGGCTTTGATTAAAATCAATGTCATTGTTCTAGATCTCAAACAAATAAAGATATAAAAAAATGTCTTTAAAAAGTAATAGGTATAATGATATGGCCTTATAGATGGTGCATTTATGAAGCGTTGCAGACTCAAGCTGGCCTGTCTCTTGCAATTTACCTGGCTAATACTGTATTTTATTCTGAATACAACTATAATATTTACTATAGCTTTTAAAGCAAAATTATAGTTATTATAGCAAAGACTAAAATAGCAAGGACTGTAGAACCCACGCTGGCGTCTCCAAATAGAAGACATATATTAATTAGAAGTCTAGAAGTCACTATTGATTTCAGGCTTACACTGCAGTCGTGTGGCTCCTACATAATCATTCCAAATATACAGGGTGACTGGTGACAAATTAAAGATACTGACAGAGAGCACTCTGTACTCGATTTTGATCATAATTATGTAATAAAGTAGGTACTTAATTTTTCACTAGAATTCCCTATAAATGAATACTTCTATGCTACTATTTACTTTACATACAACTGATTCGATCGCAGCACGTGGCCTGGCACGCGGATCGCTGCTAACGCTACCGTAACCATGCGTTACGTAATCAATTCTTTAACTTTCGGTTAAGTTTACTCAGTAAATAATTCATATAATTTTTTTATTATATTTTTCTCTTCATGTATGTAACTATCATGACCTTGAATTTCAAAAGTGACCCACCAGTCACTCTGTACAGGTCGCGGCACATAACTCTAGCGCTGACCCAAACGTGGAGGGGATATTTGCGCATCGGTACCTGTAGCGTAGCCCCTCGTTACTGTGGTCCCCCTGAGAGACATATTTGTGACTTCTGAGCAATCCCCTCTACTTTACCTCAGCGCTAGAGTTATGTGCCATGGCTTTTAGAAGGATACGCAACGTTCGGCCCAGTCAGTACGAGGGTGTGTGACCGGTGATCATTCATTTATCACTACAACTTCCGTGCTTTAAGAGTACTTTAAGCAACCGCTCCCGGGTGCTGCATACTTGAATATACAGTGATCCTTAGGGTTTATAGCCTAAAGATCAAATTATACAATCACGATCACCTCAGAATCCATTTCAATACTCAGAAAATCCTTAATCTGAAGTAGGCTCATTTAAAGGGTTTGTGATGTGATATCAACGGCGCCCGAGCAATAATTTTAGCAACAGACTTAGGGAAAGCGCATAACACTAAAAAGGGCCCAGCACCGGACCGGGATAACTTGACTTTTATTGCCCGTATGACCAAGGTCGGTAGGACAGTAGACAGTATTCTTATAGATGTTGGAATCCACCAAGATGATATGACGTTTCATGGACTACTTTTTTCTAGTTGTCGAATTTAAATGAACGTCGAGCATACAAAAAGATCTTAATATAGATCGATTTAATGTCATTAAGATTCTTAAAGCAAACAAACCTTCAGATCATAGTTTTATAAATTAATAATTCATTTAATTATAAACTTGTTCCAGTTCCGTCAGAGTTACCGGTTTTGAAGAAGGAAAATTTTAATAATTGGTATAATTTAAAAACTTACTATGCTGCAGTTTTAGTCACTGGGATACCAATACAGGTGAGTCATTATGCAACTATTAACCATAGCCCTTTACCTGACCATACTACGCATTTTCTTGCTTACTTAAAGTAGATTACTATGCTCAATCTACATTTTCATTCCAAGTCTTAACATAGAGCAATCTAGTTTTTGATTACCTTAATGAAAGTTACAAATTATTTGTTTTTATGCCAAGATCTACTTAAGTTTGAGATTGAAATTTGAGACCCACTAACTTATTACTAACTAGGTATATTTTCATGGCTGTTGAAAAAAAATCGTTTTAAATAAGATTGATACATATTACAATAAAATATAATAAACCGATATTTTATTGATCGTTATTGATTTGCGTAATAATTTATTTTGACCTCAAAATATTGTTTACCATTTTAGACAAGTAGGATAAATCGAACTATTGTCACAAACATTTAATTAATGAACATTGCGATCACATGCCTCCGGTTATCAGGGGCATACCTAATAACCTGCGATATAAGGTGATTAATAAACTATTAATCTTGTATCAGCAAAATATATGTAGCCTTATAAGAAAAACAACCAGGCTTCAAAGTAAGTTAAAAATAACATTTGACCGCGGTTTATCGAGTTTGTATTTCATTTAACTCGACGTTTCGGGGTCTTTACAAATTCCGTGGTCTCGAGCGCGTGATGCAATTCAGTTAAAAACGTTTTAATATAATTAATTGTGATAACTAAAGATACAGAACCTACATACCACAAAAACTTGGTGTTATAATAGTAAATAATAAAATAAAATAAAATCCCCAGAGTGATTGACTCCAATTATGCTTTGAAACGTGCAAAGCAACAAAATTTTTAGCTTTTATTTCAGGTCCTTGATTTTTTATGCGTTTTGTTTTAATGATTCTTGTTTTTTATGCATATGTTAAGCTTAACACCCAAAAGCATCTTAGGCAAACTCCTAGGCGGATGCGACAAAAACTCTTGTTATTTCACTCAGCTTGTTTCTCGCACATGTTTATTTATTGATGTATTCTTACAGAAATTAAGCTCAGAATATTTTGAGGTTATGGAATGTTTTGAATCTAAAAAAATACTCAATGTACATCAATAAAATAAACTTGTTAGAACTAACAGATAAATCAACTGCGTTAATGATACGAGTACATCCATTTTATGCTGAAACTAGCAATATTTGTGTTGAAATGTGATTTTTAAGTAACATCGCTTCGAAATGGTTCTGATAAAAAATATAGTTACTTACATATAAGGATAATGTTTAAAACGTTATAGTTACTTATAACGATAAATGATATCTAACCTACTTACATTTTGAAGTTAGTTTTAGAGTAGGTACATCAGAAAATTTAATCGAAAAATCGAACCTTCAGTCGCGCCTTTCATTTTGACACACGCTGCACACCCTGTATTTCAATCTTTTTTTACAACTTCCAATTGATTTATTTCCAGATTTGGTTCAGTTTCGTGTACTCCTTGTCATCGTACTTCCTGTCGGGTCAGCCCCCCGACCTCATCAGGTTCGGCATGTTTGTGCTCGCGTTGGCGAATGTCACAGTGCTGTCCGACGCCATCGGAAACATCTTCGGCACCTGTTTTAACCCAGTGGTAAGTTTCCTTCTACAAACTGAACTACAGCGTGTATGGACCAAATTAATGATTATTAAATTTTAACGTTTTGCTGGTAACGACGATTTTGCGATTTGACCCATAAGTAATGGAACCCACTGCAGCTATGCTATTTATTTCTACATAATTGCTGTCAGAGCAATATGTAGAAATAACTGTACTATACCTACCTACTATCATAGGACGATTATTTTATTCATTTCATCTCGACGTTTTATAGCCTTTTCAGACGTTGTGAACTCAATTGACGTCACCTTGTTTTTATAATTATTCGTGAAAACTTGTTTCCTAATTAAATAGAATTGCAATATTTTGGACTTTTGATTAATTAGCGTTTAAAAGTTTTTTTTTTAAATTTATTTATTACTTTTAAATTAATATTTACAATAAGACATTTTACAATAACAATTGTCTTAATATGAATTTAGGTATACTTTACATTTTTTTTTATTTTTGGCTAAGTAACTACAATGTATTTTTATAATCTATTTAACTGTATTCTGTACTCCTCACTCCCAAAGGTTGCGGCTGAAAATCAGCGCCACAGTCAAGGCTGATGGCACAATGCTGAGCTGCGCCCATTTCGGCATTTTTAATATTGTATTGATTTCTTTGTTGATTTTTGTTTTGTTAGTTTTTCTTTTTTATGCCAAATAAATGTGTTTCTTTCTTTCTTTCTTTCTTAAAGCCCTTTTTGGGTTCGTCAAAACAATGGTTCTCTTAACTATAAAAACAAACTTATTTAAAACAAATAAAATGATATTATTAGTGTGTATATCATTCGATACCGCAAGTTTTTTGAATTCAACTTTATCTTTCTATACAAAAGTCGTTAGGGTTTATCAGAAGCCTTTCGACATCCTAAAAAGGCCCGGCCACCAACTAGAACTGGGCCTGCTTAGCCTTTAACCCCCTTATTAAAAGAAAAACAAGACCCTGCGTTGGGCTAATTTCAAAGAGGTGTGCTAATAACGATGTCTTCTTTTTCCACAGAACGGCACCTTCCTCGGAGCCATCTTCGTGTGTGCCATGATAGCGTTCGCCGGTTTCCTGGCGCTGATCTCGGACATGCACGCCGTGATGCAGGTGGTGAGCTGCGTGTCCTTCGTGAAGTACGGCTTCGAGGCCGCCGCGCTGGCCGTGTACGCGGACGAGCGCCCGCCGCTGCTGTGCCCTGATACTAAGCCCTATTGCCACTTGAGGTTGGTATATATTACAATGCCCTCTATAAGTAAATAATTCGTACTAATATTATAATTGTGAAAGTGAGGATGACTGAAGGAAGTCTAGATAAGTCTAAGACTGATAACTCTTCTTGCGCGATTTGAGCGACGTACAGAGACATCTATCGGAATAAAGTAAACTCAAATTTTAGAACTAAATTTCGTTTCTGACTTTTTTTAAATGGGTCTGCCTGTTTCGCTTTCACGCTTAAAGTACTCATCCGATTTAAATAAAATTTGGTATATAGATAGACATTTCCTAACTTTTACTGCGAAAAACGGGTTGAGGGATAGAAATGGTATGTTATCACTGGCAACGAAGTAAGGGGGTGTTTATTTTGAAATTTCTCAGAATTGGTTCTCAATGAAATTTGGTACAGATATAGATTTAATCTTGAAAACGTCCACACAACTTTTCATTGCAAAAAAAGGGGTTGAGGGGGTAGAAATATGGGATGATTTTTTTTATTCTCGCAAACCGCGGGTAAAAGCTAGTGTTGAATAAATATTTCTAATTATTTAGTCCAAAATAAGTTTCTTAAAGAACTCGTGATATGGATAGATATTAGAGGATTGATTTTTATTAAAGACTAAGCCCTCGTTTGACCTCAACCTCACCTGATGGTAAGTGAAGATGAGGTCGAAGAGCACACGGGGTTAGGAAAGAACTGGCTCTTCATAAAATATTGCCGGAGCTTGGCGGCAGATTTTATATGAAGGGTGTCTCTAGCCAGTAGAACCCTGACGGGATCCTAACGCCGTGCGGGGAGGATCACTTGGATTAGTCGCCTTCCAACGAAGCCATAGTTCGGACTACTCACTGACTAATTTCACCTCTGTAGCTACGATATTAAAGTAAACAAAAAAGTAATGTCCGGTCTTTAAAATAAAATTTACGGAAATTCAATAAAAATTTATTGACACAATAATTTTGAAGTACCTACTTACCAGCACAGATTATTGTCATCCATCATTGGTAATAACAAACGCGGTACGAGGGGAGGGGCACAATAGGGGGGCGAAGCCAAGTCGCTTAGTTTATGGTAAAGTCTATGCATCCGGTCTTAGTTACATACATACATACATACATAACCTCACCCCCCTTGGGGTAGGCAGAGACTAGAGAACACCAATTGTTTCGATCCAGACGTACCTCTTTCGCGTACGTTCGCCGACGCGGAAGGCGCCGCCCTAGGCGAACGTACGCCGATCAAATTGGCGACGTTCTTAAAAAGGGCCTAGTTAAAAGTACCCGTAACCGGCGATCATGTATGAAAAGATTAATGAACGTGGAGGAAGCGAAAGAGGTATGTCTGGACCGGTCTTAGTTCTCATCTGATTTTAGTAGTCTCAAAAAAGTATTGGTTTTTTAGGCCGACCCTATACAGGGTGCTCTACTTATACTATATACCTAGATTTTGATTTCTCTACTTTTTTTGGTCTTCTAAAATTTCCACAACCAAGTAGTGTTATTTGTAGATTTATAGTTGTTTGATTTTTGTGTATCTGCTAAGAATTAACCAAACTTATCTTTATAATGTTTATCCTAAATACAGCCCATTGTTTGGCACTAAATTGATACGAATACTTAAATATATTATGTTTTTTTGATTTACAGGTATCCAAAGGAAATCATAAAGCAGTTCAGCTTCCACTACGACGGATACTGGAACAACATTCTAATATTAGTTATAGAGGTTATAGTATTTAGAATCATTGCATACTTTACTTTAAGAAGAACGGTTAAACGGTCAAGTTAGGTTTAACTTACTAAGATCAAGAGAACCTTTTATGTAGGTAATTCAGTTATTTGGTCAGTCTTTACTTCCAAGACAAATGGCAGACTGTACGCTAATATGTCTATGTATAGCTTAATACTTGGCCTGTAGGTCATAGGCATAATTAATAGCCATGACGGCGCTCGCTTTTTTATAGTAACTCCTGAATTTTGGTTCGAATCATGGTGAATAATGTACCTGGGTTTATAAGTGTGTGACGAATTAAGCATCCCGAAACTCACAATAACATAAAATCATCACAAACTCGACATCAATTCCTGCCTTGAATTCAGCTACACTAAAACTTTTTTGAAGGCATTGGCCTAGAGTTCTAGTAACCAAGCCATGATTTTATATATAAGTGTTGACGTTTATGTGACAGGAAAAGAGAGGGAAATTAATTATAATTATATAAGAACTTAGGTACACACTGTGAGATGACTGAAATTGGAGGAAAAGTTAGTTTGGATCTTATAAAGTTAGTGTAATAATTAGTAAATACTATTAACAGTGAATAATCCTACAGATAAATTCATTAAGACTGCTTATAAATATGTGAAATGGAATTAAAGAACTTACAAATGTACTTATCATATCAAAAAATAACTATTACTTACTTAATTTAAAAAGAAGTGGGAGTTTAAAAGTAGTTTTTAGATATTTTCATAGGAACACAAGAGCAGTTGAAAATGTCTTCCGAAGTGTTATTATTTTGTGTTAAACACGATCTATCAAAAGATAAAAAACCTCTCGGCTACATAAGTGTTCGAAGCATTATCATCAAAACCTCTAATTAACTAACCTCCTCTTATTCAACACTAACACTTGTGTTTTTTTTTTAATATTTAATTGATTGATCTCACAGCAAACTTATCATCTATGAGCGTTACCATGACAGCCATAAATTAAATAGCTTTTCGAAGGTATCTTAGCTCATAAGTAGATCCTGGATCAAATATTGATTTTCAGTATTGAAACCTACCGTAAGCCAAGGTCTATGAACTTCTATCATCTATACACATTTTATTGAGTATAGTTTTGGCACAAAATATAATATAATGCAAACATGATACGGCATAAAGCAAACATAGCTACCTACCTACATAGTGAAATAATAATAGATGGTTAGTTTTATATTTTTATTCTCTTTTTTCATTTTTAAAGTTTCTTATTCAGACATTATGCATAGTCGAGAGATAGGACATCATCTATCTTATAATTCTGTAGCATTATAAGATACATACAGAAAGACTTCGGTACTAAACTGCATAGCCACACTTTAAGTTTAAGTACATAAAAAAATTGTGATACATAGGTACTCGTATGATCAAACAAGTTTGGGCTCACTCAAAATAAAATAGATTATATAAGTAGGTACTTGTTTGTTGTTCATTTTATACCAACCCGTGGTTTAAAAATATTTGGAGGTTCCGAAGTTGTAATAAATAGGGTTGGTTTTAAAAATTTATCAAAAATTTCATTGAACTAGGGCCGGCTCTGTGTGTAGATGTAAGATTAGAAAATATTAAGACCTAGTTTAAAATAAATCTTTCTTTAATTTTAAATCGAAGAAGGTACTTACGTGCTTTTATATGTATAATTTATCTTTAAGACTTGCCACATTCTTATTTTATATTATAGATTTAATGTATTTAATAAGCTCTAGACGATGCAACAGCTTATTAATCAAAAAATCGTTGCTGAATTTGGTGACATTTCACCTATTTTGGCTTAGGACTATGCGTTTAGGAATATTAAACGATTTTTCTGCAGCTGGTCTGCCAATCAAATATGGTTCTAATGTTGTACATCTTATTTATTTAATTCATAGTAATTAAAACTATGATTTCATATCTTTTTAAACATAGAAAAATAAAACACCATCTGTAATTTTGAGTACCTATGGGTTATAGAGAGAGCTTAAATTCAATGCAGTTATATGGCACTTCTTCAGCACAATCAAATGTTATATTACTAGATTCAGAATAATCATTTCACTGTTTAATTATTAAATACATACAAGGAATCCTGTTGCGTATCATGAAGAAGTGTTCAAATAGCTAAATCTCAAATTCTCAATAAACGCATCGTATGAAAAATATTTACGATAGCGTTTTTTGAGATTTAGCTCGACACCCTGTATTTGTGGATGCTAAGGAGAGACATAAAAAAAGTAAACTTATTATGAACTCTCCTATCTTTCTGTTCATAAAAAGTAGCACCCAAAGTAGCAGTATTGTTCTTGTTCTTTTCATAATGTCATTCTCTCTCCCTTTCTTAAGACTGTTTTTTTCATAGTGAGTGGTCCATGCATGATATAATGCTCAATTAGTTGGTTCGCTCTAGATCTTTAATACCTTTATGTGATACCTTTATGTTTAAGGTACCTATTTGAAATAATAATAAATAAATTTAGAATAAAAAGAAATTGTTTGTAGGGTAAGCGGATATTTAGGGAGGTAGGCAAAATTATAAAATTAAACTCTAGAAATAATTTCTTGTTTAGTAGCTCGTACTAAGCAAAATTTAATTTATACCATCATTACCTTTATCGATAGTAACTTTTTTATGTCAATATAACTCATGTAAAATTAACGCTATCAATGCTTTTCATATAAGTAGGTGAAAGATCGGTAGGTACATTTAAATTGTTTAACTGTGGTGGATCTGTTTTGTTTGTAATATATTTAAAATATTTTTTTCCATATGTGATACAAATCTTATGTTTTAATGTCTGTAATAAAATAATTCATAATTAAAGGTGTTTATTTCATTTATATACTGTTCATTTGGGACGAAGATGCCCATCAAGAAGATGACCGATGACAATCACTATCATTCACTTTCTTTACTATAAAATAATACATCCCTATCTCTGCATAGGTACGTACGTCCCAAACAACAGACTGAATACGAGTAGGTATTTGAAGAACTGCAATCCTTACTTTTGAAATCTCAATGTAAACCAATTTTGACTAATCATATTTTAAAGTTTTTGCATTTAAAACGCTAAATTATTCTTAAATAAATTAAATGAAATTTATTTCAGAATAATTAAGCGTTTAAAATGCAAAAACTTTTAAATACTATTAACAAACTGTAAAGATATTGGCCTCGGGTGGTCTTAGCTGCAAAACACCATTAGATGGAGCTACGTTAGCAATATAACATAAAAACAAAAATGTGTTAAGTAATTTCGAGGCGTACCGCCAGGCCCGGTAGCTCAATGGGAGAGCACTTGTCCGCCAAACGAGAGGTCCCAGGTTCGTATCCTGTGGGCCTATTATGGATCTCAAAACCATGCGATGATATCATGAAATAGTTTTGACGTATAACATATCATGCGATCTTTATTCCGTATTACTACTCGGCGAAATCTCTTAGCTAAGTTCTTGCCATGTAGACTGAATACAATAATCCCAGTATATAATAATATAGTACTTATTTATGAAAGCATTCGAAACGGAAAAACACAAATAAAATCAGGAAACAAACATATCATAGAGGTGGGTGCGAACTCACCTTTTTCAATTGACATTTTTAAGTCATAGTTGATATCATTGAAACTGTAATTGCAAAAGGAAATGCCTCTTGCATGCAATGAATTGCAATGTATGTATGTATATGTATTCGTTTATTCATTATATCATCATTGCATAATAGAAATCTTAGAGAAGGAATAAAGAATAATTATTACTCTAAGATAGAAATCTTGTTTATCATGTCACGTAAGAACCGTAATAGGCCTGGTGGTCGGGTGATTTGTATTTAACATAGTTTTTAAATTTTGACTATTTACTTATGTTACCACTACCGGCAGGTGTAGTGGTAATATACGTTGCCTTTTATGCCAGAGGTCCTGGGTTCGAATCGCGGCGGCGGCGGATATTTGTGTGATGAACACAGATATAGTCATCAAGTCATGGATTAAATAAAACACTTTTTACCCGGATTTATCGCGAATATTTCGCGTCTATACGTCACTCATGACCACCGAAACGTCGAGTTAAAATTTAAAATGTAAATATACGCGATAAATCCGTTTAAAGAGTGTTTTATTTATTCGCGAAAACTTAAGACAAGATTGGATTTTTATACTTATGTTTATTTAAATTTATTGTAATAAAAAATATGTATTTATGTATATTTCTTAAGTATATCAGTTATCTAGTATCCATAACACAAGTTCTTTAAGAAACTTGGTATGGGCTTGATAATGATGTGCGAGTGTCAGAAATATTTATTTATTTATGCCAAAAAATACGGATGAAATAGTCATAATTTATTTTTAATTAGTATCAATCAAAAGAGGGCAATGTTTTTATTCAGCAAAGATAAATAATGATTTTTCACGCGACTGTCCACCATAGAAATGTAGGAAAAATAAAAAGATTTTATTTTTAAATTGAATCAGCTCAAAATTATTATAGTTCCATGCGACTATTTCGGTTTGCCGACTTTTTATGAGATTTTGCATGTCGTTACGACTATTCCACGACTATTTTATGGAATCTAAACCAAGTTGATACCTATACCTTACCGTTTGCGTGGATAAGAGGTGAGGATTACTGATGTTCAAGCTGTAATCCTCACCAACCTATAGCTATAGGTACCTACTGCCGAAACTATAACGTGACTATTTATTTTTAAATGCGTCACTATTTTTTTCAAATTTGATCTTAATTAATTTGATTTGGTTTGAATATCATAATATAAAGTTAAATTTCATTAACTTAAGAAAACAACTAAAAATCTGTCCTGCACTCCTGCGTATTATTTAACATGTAACATAAACAAGAGATAATTAAGGATTGCATGTTTGATGGTGTATTGGTGTAGTTTATAAGTAACAGTAATATAAAGTCATCCATACGGCTCGGCCGAAAAATAATTTCAAGTTTAGATCAAAATATCTAAGTGGCAACCCTAAAAACAGCTGTTAGCTTTTGATGAAATCTATTCGATAAATAGATGGCGTAAAAATAAAGTGACGTGTAACTAAGACAGATACTACAAAGTTCAGCCAGTGCATAAGGTGGTCATAAGGTGACACAGACTGACTGACAGACTGCAGCACAAGTCATGGGTTGTCAAAATATTTTGTCGTCAAATAATTAAATTAATTTATATGAAAGTCTACCAGCACTGATCATGCTAATTCTTTTACTGTATATTCTACGTATGGTATAAAAGCTAACCCTTAAGTTTTATCACTCCATTTTGTTACACGTTGTATAGTTAGTCTTTTTGCTCAGGTCAAAGATTTCAAAAAGAATACGTTTAGTCTGTATTATTACGTATACTTGTATACAAGAAAGCACAAAACACTCAACTTTCACAAAAAGCTAATAATTCGTTGGCTCACTATTACAAGGTTCTATGTTAAAATTTTGGTACTAATACGGTTATGAATGTAACAAGGTTCTATGAGTCATAACCTATACTATAATTAATGTTACGGTGTCCTATGTTGTAATAATACTACAAAAAAATATGTAATAGTTCTATGTTTTATTTATACAACGAATAAAAGTAACAAAGATCTATGTTTAACATAGAACTAATCTTTTTAGTTTAATAATAGTAATTATTATTATTGTTTTTAAAAATATTTTCACTCCGAGGAGGTTAATAAAGGTACGGGCCGAAGCCAAGTACTTACTTATAATTAATTTGCTAAAGAAAGAAACTTTCGGACTATCCTACATGTGTTGAGAATAACGGCTTTCTGTAAAAGGTAGACTTTGGAGGTGTGAATATTGAGAATGTTGAGATTCTACGTTGATCTCCTAGTCTCTGTTTGGTTACCTGCCTGTCAGGAAAATGCTCAGAAAAAAAGCTAATTTTTAAATAATAATAATAATTGTGATATTGCACTCTTTTAGTTCCTAATACAATGCCGGAATAAAAATAATGTTACCTAGTTTGTAAAATGGTTGTCAGTCCTTTTAAGAATATTGACAATAATATTGTTCATGTGTGCTACCTTAAATGCAAGCATTAAAGCTTAACTCATATAGACATTGGCATGCAATGTCAAATGAACTGTCGAATTTTGTCTGTCAAATCTTGTTGCTTTTGCTTTCATGAAATGAATTTGATTGTTTCTCTCAAAAGTCGATATGTTTAAATAAAAATCACTTTTAATTAATTTTATTCGTGAAAATAGTATTTCTACAAGTTACCACTAGTCATGTGTACCATACACATGAAATTTGTACATTTATAGTCATCTTGAAATGTTTTGTGATTTAACATAAGGAAAAATGATCCTCAGGAGCCTTTTACTTAGTTTCCTTTTTATTCCAATATCGCCAACCCGTATCCGAGGCGAATTCGGAACGGATGAGTTTTTCAAGTTTTTAGTGAAATTTGGTTTTCAAAAAACAGATATACATTTTCAGAAAGAAACATATGGCTACATTTTTGGAAATATTACATCTAATGATATTTTCAAATATCCCATAACTTTTGCCGTCTTAGATCGCGCCCACTTTTTACATTATTACAAAAGTCGAGATATAATTGATAAGGAACTGGCATGTCAAGTAATGTTTCAGAACTTAAATGCCTCAGCCTTTAATCCAACTTGTAATGTAAATGGGCAGGACTTATTGAGAAGAATACCCTGTCCTAGTGGTGAATTATGCATTGATGAAGATACAAAATGGAATGTAATAAAACACAATCAATTCACATACATCATTCAAAATACCGGACAACCAAGGTACCTTTACTAATAAATTTAACAAGCTTATCATTGAAAAAGTTGTGTATAAGTAAGTGAAGTTCAAAAATGAAACTATTTTCTTCAAATGCAGACAGGCTCCTAAGCACAATTTCTATAATTTTCAATTGTAATGGAGCCTGTTATAAATATATCACTGCATGTAAACCTATAATGCTTCCATACAAATTGCATTTTTGTTGATGATGATTTGTTAATTTAAGTAAAATTGGACAACTTATTTAATTATAACTCTTTCAAAGGTAATAACGGTACTGGAAATGTACCGATTCTTTCTTTGTATTTGTTATGTACACATATGATTAAGAACTATTGACATTTTTATATTATTATCAATTAATCTAATATTAACCAGTAATTTTACATGCCTTAAGGGTAGAATATGGCAAGATCAACTATTTATTGTGATGAAAAATCTGATGTATTAACCTATATTCGTGCAAATTAACTACTTATTTGATTTGAATATAAAAGATTGCAGGTTTGATCCATACTGCACAATAAATGCCAGGAACATCTCTGGATCTCTGTGTATCTAGAGGTATTGTTTATATTTACAACCAAAAAGTATCCTTTGTATTGTGTTGTTTATTTAGTAAAAATTTATTCAAAAAATTAATAAATAGTGCCACCTTATGTTATCAGTCTTTTTTATATTGAACATTAAAATTGACATTACATATGGACAATATGATCAGCAACACGAGTAATTCTTATCAGGTATAGTCTGCAACAGTCTCAATGTCATACAATATGCATTCATGTATGCATGCATATGTGTGCGGGAGACTGGATGTTATACATAATTCTTTTGCAAACTGTACATTATTTTTATGCTGACAAATGAAGTGATAACTTTTTAAAGCCAAAGCTAATTTATATGCAAAGATATATGACATTGCTTACCAACAACCTATAATGCATAGTGTACAAACAATCTATAACTACTACTTTTACATCCTTTCATTAGACAAAAATATTACTTTTTCCTAATCTACCTAAGATTCTATAAATGTTCAAATAGATGTTTATTCCTCAATCAGGGCAAAACGATCTAACAGATTTTAATGAACTTTGGCATAGTGATAGAGTACAATCTGGAATAGCACATAAGCTACTTTTTATCCCTAAATTCCCGCGGGAATCAAAATTGCGCGGGTAAAACCGCGCGCAACAGCTAGTTCTGTATATTTCTTGAATACTTATTATAAATGTCTTTTATGTAGAACAACATTCGAGATTTTCAACAGTAAAAAAATATTTACTAAATGTGATATTTGTACCTCTACAAGTTTAGTTCAACATTTAGTCTTATAGGGCATAGTTTTTTAGTCCTAGTTTGTTTTGATAAACTTGTCAACATAAGATAAGTGCTGTAACTATAAGAAGTTAAGCCCACAATAATTGTACTACTGTTTTCAGCCCCTTGTTTGATAAAACAGTAAGTATTCATGTATGTCTTTTAAATCAAATTTCACTCAAGGGTTACCAAGCGGTTATTCCACAGAATTTGCATAATTAATAGGCAATACCTACCTATTAATATAAATAAGTGATTTATATTACTTTCTTTTGAACAAATAACAACAGTTAATTTATGAAAATATCAGGACTTGTTTAATAAATGAATACAATCTCATAAAGATAATGAGAATTGTATAGTTATCATACACACTAGATAAGAATAAGTGAAGCACACACTTATACCTACACAGCAAGCAAAATAATATGCTACTATATTGATCCATATAATAAAGTTGAATAGTTTCTTTGTTTCTCCTAGTTAAAAAAAAACATTTTGTGCCTGATTCAAGACAGTTTTATGGGCTATCAATAAATTTTTACTTAAAATGTTTTTGATGTAAAATAATCTTTTAATAATGTCTTAAATTTCCATGATTCACAATCAAAAATATCACAATGACAGTCGCTCGTGGCCAGGGGTCTTCCTTCAATCAAAGACACTGAAACATCAAGTTAAAGTGTAATCTATTTAAAAGTATTTTATTTTAACACTTATTTTATTTTAAAGATCCATTGTATCTGGTATACTGCCCTTCAAAGTTTTAAATAATATCTTATTTTGATTCTTATGAAATCATAAACCTTATTAGAAAACAGTTAACAGAACATACATTACATCAATTTTAACTAGAACTTTCATTAAACTAGTTTATTTTTGAACTGGTTTTATTCTTTACTTAACACATAATGCAATAACATATTGTACTGAATTTGAAGTACCAAAATTAAGCCGTATATCAGTAATGTAATCAGTTTATTTAAATTTGTATGATTTTTCAAATAGGATGAATAAATATTTACAAATACGTTTAATGGTCCCAAAAAATATTAATTTATATATATTTTGCAACTTATGTCGTTTTGACAAGGTTCAAAGTACAATGAGAATGTATACAGATATAACATTTACAATGCAAAGTGGACATATTTTCCAGGCAGCCACATGTTTTTATATTAAAACTAAAATAACCTGGACTGTATTTATATTTTCTCTTATTCATATTTCTCTATTCTACATTTTATTGTATTCTAAGCTATGACATATTTAATATAATTTAAGATCAATAATCATTAATTTTATATTCCTCTAGCCACCGCGCGCGGTTTTACCCGCGTTCCTTTTGATCCCGTGGGAATTTTGGGATAAAATATAGCCCATAACCTTCCTCAAGAGTTGGGCTATCAAATGCAAAAAGAATTTTTCAAATCCCACTTGTTTCTGAGATTAGCGCGTTCAAACAAATAAACTCTTCAGCTTTATATATTAGTATAGATTAATGGTTTTATAGTCTATCAAATTAACCATAAATTGAATGAGTATAATATGGTCGGCTTAGAAGACCAGTCCTAGATAAGCGTGTCGAGAGACCCTGCTTGGTGATAGGACCCCTTCATGTGACCATCCTTAATATAGAATCCGCCGCCAAATAGCTCCGGTGATGAAGTGTTTTAGCAATGTTGACCCAGTTTCTTCCTGAACCTATGTGCTGTGATTTTCAACCGCATCTTCACTTTCAATAAAGTGAGATGAAGGTCAAATGAGAGTTAAAGAGCTGTTGAAAAAACACACAGTCATCATCATCACAACTCGGCTATGAGTCTCTCCTCTGGGTGACGAGGAGGTTTAGGCCGTAATCCTCCAAGCTGGCCCAGTGCTGGATGGTGGATGTCAGAATTTTCAGGGCGCTGAAATGGCTTCTGACAAACCCTAACGACTACTGTAAGTAGGTATACAAGTATACGGAACCCAGGACCGACTGCTTAACGTGCCCCCCGAAGCACGGAAGTCGTCTTAATACCGGCCACTGAAATATCGTTTGATATGCACAATAACCACGGCCGGCGCCACAACGGCGTAATGCACAAAAGTAATTCCTATCAAAAAGATCTTCCTCAGACTGCCATTTTAAAAATTTACTTTCAAAAGACAATTTTTCTCACAGTACTTATTGTTATTATTTCCAGATTTTGGTACGTGTCCATGGTGTCATGCTATTTGGATGAGTCCACTTGCACGTGGCACCACTACAGTGGAGCTCCTACAAAAGACAACAAGAGCCTCACTAACATACCCCAGACTGTCAAGTATGACTTCTGGCTGGTCAACGGCAGTCCGAACATGTCGATATACAATTCCTTGTTGTACCAGTTTTCGTTCGATAGGCAGAATACACTGGAACTGTATCTGCTGTTTTGGCTTTTTTATGTCATTTTAGTTCCGGTACAACTTTACGCTGCACGGTATGTATAATTTTTTTCTTTTATTGTTTTTTTTTTTTAAATGCACTTTTTTGATTATCTTTTCATTTTATTATACTTATTGGAAAACCGTTTATTTATTTATTTATTAAAAAAGGTTCGCCAACAAGGCACACACTTTTACATTCATAATATACGTACACAGTTATTAGAAAAGTTACATAAGTGCCACCTCAGTTAAAGGCAAACACAGCATGCTTAAATTAAATACTGTCTTATAATTATTTGTCAAGGAAAAATACAAAAATATTACAATCTTACAGTCTATATCATTAATTATTTTCAAATAAAATAAAACATTAAGACATAAGAAAATAAAATAAAATTAAGTTACAAAATAAATTAAGTTAAAGATATTAAAAATGTGTACCTATACAAAACAATAAATTATTAATGACTAACTAAATGGAGGTCGTGCATTTCTTTTAATTTTATTGAATAAGATCTCCTTCAGATCTGTTTTGTATCAGAACCGTTAATGTATCTTCGTCCAAACGAAGCTTCAGAGAGAAAAAACAAGCTTCAGGTCTGGCTAGTAGGCTTCTTGTACATAATTCTAACAATTTATGATTTTGTTAACATGTCCTCTTTACTTAAAGCCGGGGTTATACAGGATGACTGGTAGGTCAATTTCGAAATTCGAGGATACTTGAGGAGCTTGAGATCATACACGAAGAGAAAATAAAAAATAAATATTTAATCAATCAATCAATTATTAAAGAATGTTAAAGAATTCATTTGGCAACGCATGGTTATTCTGGTACGGACGCATGGCGCTATTACAAAGAATAGGTAGGTAGGTAGAGACGGCTTCACCAGCGGGCGTCGACCTAGTAAAACTCTTTATTTATTTGTTGAAAAAAAATCTGTTGAAAAATTCAGTACAGGTAAAACTACACAACTATGGTCCAGGGTCTCAACTATGGTCCACCGATCTCAACGAACAAAAACCCTTTTTTGCGTTAGAAAACGACATCTACTTTATTGTTTTGTACTATTTCGTTTGCTTAAGGCACCAAGAGATTAGTTTTACGTGCATTTGACAGGTGGCGCTATGGATTGATGCCATTCGATGTTCGCAACAAGAACTAGTTTACGCGGGCTTTGTGAGTGTTAAAAACTTTTGTTTATTAGTATTGGTTACAGTGCATAAAAAATATAACAATACATTTAACTACATATGTACTCAATGACTACGCTTTACTTAATATAAAAACGTCAACAGATATTATACTTGTAAATTAATTCTAAAATAACAAGAAAGTAAACAAAAAATGTCTAAAATCTGGACCATAGTTGTGTAGTTTTACGGTACCTACTTTTATTGCGTAATTATGATCCGTATCGAGTAGAGAGTGCTCTCGATCAATATAAAAAAATTGTCATCAGTCACCCTGTATATTCTGAGGTTCATCAATCAAACATGAACAAAACATAAGTTTTTTTTTTTTTTTTTTATTTGGGACAATAAACAATCTTACATTAAAACATTACAATTTATAAACACTTAATAATTTAGACTTAATGTAGATCAATGACATTGTCCACGGATAAATACAGGTTATTATTTTATAAATCAATGTGGAGTAGTGAGTGATAATTAGTGTAAAATTACAATTATGTTCGCATTACAATAAGTAAATTAGTAAGTTTTTGTTATAAAGCACAGAGAGAAACATAAAACCTATTTTAATCATATCTACATTTTTATCTTTCAGGATACAAAAGCACCCTGTGACCAGGTTATTCACCTTTAGCCTCGTGCTGGAGTTCATTGCTCTCTGCTTCAACTTGCTTCACACGGTCAGGTTCGCGGCGGACGGGATAGGATTCCCCGGGATAGACGTTGCTGGGGATATTCTGGACATTTTAAGCAGGGTGGGTACTAGTAAATATATATTTTCTTTTCAGTTATTAAACCAGCTGCGATTGACCTCAATCTCACCTGATGGGAAGTGAATATGAGGTTGAATATGACAGCACACAGGCTTGCGAAAGACCTATTGAAAATATTGCTGAAAGTCATCAAAGTTGGAGCGTCGGGATTTGTGGGTAGATTTTATATGGAAAGGTTACTACCAGCTAGAGGGGATAACTCGGGTTTGAGACACGCTTATCCAGGGTCAATAGGCCTTCTTTTACATACATACATACATAACGTCACGCCTGTATCCCTTATGGGGTAGGCAGAACACCAGAGGTTACAAGACCGTCTGATGTCACGTTCGACAAATTTGGAGGTATTATAAAGATGGAAAGAGACTACTGTAGTGACAGGGGGTCAGCCTATCGCCCGCAAAAACGCCTTTAAAACCTCTGTCCCTTAACTGACTTTTACAGTATGCCCGGGAAGAGAAGCAGCTGGCACATTCTACGTTTTCCTTTCGCTCCCAGTCCAGCATTGAAGCTAGCCTTTTTTTTTACTTGGGAAAATCCTCTATGGATACGATGCCGCTCGGGGGAGCGACAAAGTTATGTCTGGACTTTAACCAACTAAAACCCCAAGGTGTTCTTCCTCCGCGCTTAGTGGTGGGATCACGGGCAAGCTGCCGGTGCCGTCCGCTTGCGCTTGCGCGGAACCCTTAACATGCAGCGTGCCGAGCCACACCACAGATACCCCCGTAACCACCGCCCAGGGGCTTCACTATGGCCAGAAAGGGTTAGGGACCGGTGAAATCGCGTCGCGTTAAATCACCAGAATCTAACCCCAGCCGCGCCTCAATCTGGTGGAATCGCGTCGCGTTAGACCACCAGCATCCGGCTATCTGGCCTGCCATCATCCGGGGAAATCGTTCACTCGTTAGATCCCCGATATCCGGATGTCCGCAAAGGGGATTCGAAAAGGTGGACGGCCCTTTCGCTTCCCCTCGGCAGACGGACTGACCCCCATAGCCATCCATCCCACGGATGAGGCACCCGGTGATTGGGGTAATTTTTTACAGAGATTGTCTTCCTCGCAGCCGTTAGGCCCCCGGACCTGTTTCTGCCCAGGATTACGGGTTCGGAAGCCGAAGCAATCCAAGCTCGCCGTCCCTCCGAGCAGCTGGTGGCTCAAACCAGCGCTCCCCTCCCCATGCCCTCATCGGTTCTCCAAAGTGAGCCGCTGATACTCCTTTGGGGAACCGACGAGCTTTTGCTGGTTTTGGTCCGCGCCGTCGAAACGGTACCCCCCATTTCTGGTATTCCCTTATCCGCTTTCTGGGGACGCGCCCGATGGGAGACCAGCAACTCCACACGGGGAGGGGCCGATATTCCTATTGTATGCCGATCTAACGTGGTTAAACTAAACCTAGTTTTCGTGGACCCGTAAAACAACTAGTATGAAGTTTTAAAATTTGCCGTGGACCCGGCTGGTGCCTAATTCATGGACCGCTGGGAACTTGCCGTTTGGTTGTACGCGCTGATCTCTGTTACTACCGGTGTAATTTGAAATAATCTTTGCAATGCATTTGCATTTGATAGCCTAAATCTTGAGGAATTTATCCAGGATTTCCTATCGGATAAAAAATTACGCTTAATTTGTATATTAATTGATAACTAACTAATAGGTGCCTTAATAACCTATGGAATACTTACTCTACAAGTTTTACAAGTCATCTTATGTAACGACTATTTCTGCGTGAAAATTAATTAACTTATAGCTATGACTGGTTTCAATAATAATTGGTTTCAGTTGTGATGTTATCTGGGTCGTCCGCTTCAGGTTTTTATTTAGGTTGAGCCTAGGCTGATATGGAAGAAAATCTAGAAATTTTATAAGTGGGCATGAAACCGTTGAAACATTTTTTTATTTATATCAACAAACACTTACATAATTCCTGGTAACATAATGCGATTTTTTATTATATACCATCTCCTGACTACCTTACCTACATACATAGATACTACTACCCAACTAAAACCCAATTCAAAAAACATTTTAAATTATATATTTTAAATAGACAGAAACTTTTATAATAGTATTGCATCGATTTTTAAGCCTTTCTTCTTCTTTATTGTTTTTCCTCTCGGCGAACCCGTGCTGTTGCGTTTGCTTTTTATAATTATTATAAATTGAATTATTATTCGACAGTTACAAAAAAAAATTTTCATGACATATTTTAGAATTATTGTATTATCATAAATTTAATTAAATAAAACACTTTTTAACCGGATTTATCGCGTATATTTACATTTTAAATTTTGACTCGACGTTTCGGTGTCTTTTCAGACCCCGTGGTCACGAGCGACTGAGGTGTCAAGCGTCGGATTGATAGATTGAAAAAAGTTATACATCATCATCTCCATCTGTTTCTCAGTCTTCGAGCGTAGCGTTCGGGATTGACACAAAACGAGCTGACAGTATCTTGAGTTACAGGTCGTGCAGCTTGCTGGATGTTAGATTTAATGTTTTTCAGGATAGGGTCCCATGTCGGTGATAGTTTCCAACCATCTTCTCTATTGAAATTAGGGTGTTTTTTAATTTCAATCGCTTCTCTGATCATTCTAGGAATGTAATGCTTCTCTCTAGATAAAATTTTCACAGAGTCAAACCTTAAGTAGTGGTTGGGCTTGTCCATGGAATGCTCACAAACTGCAGACTTTGAAGCTCTTCGATTTTTAATATCAGCTATGTGTTCTTTTACGCGGGTTGATACGTTTCTTTTGGTTTGACCAATGTAGGAAAGCCCACAGCCGCAGTCAATCTTGTAAACACCTGGGTCTTGTAAAGGGATGCTGCATTTAACTGAGCGAAGATGTTGACTTATTTTTGAATTAGGTTTAAATACTGTTTTTACTGGCGACGAGGTGGTTTGAGGCCGTTCATCACTGCCGCCGCAGTGACCACGTGAAGCCTCAGACAGTCGAACGCAAACCTGCATTTCTACCTTTTGTAAAGGGTGTCACAGATAAAATCTCAAATATTCTTAGGCGCGCTTCAATAAAAACAGTATTTAAACCTAATTCAAAAATAAGTCAACATCTTCGCTCAGTTAAATGCAGCATCCCTTTACAAGACCCAGGTGTTTACAAGATTGACTGCGGCTGTGGGCTTTCCTACATTGGTCAAACCAAAAGAAACGTATCAACCCGCGTAAAAGAACACATAGCTGATATTAAAAATCGAAGAGCTTCAAAGTCTGCAGTTTGTGAGCATTCCATGGACAAGCCCAACCACTACTTAAGGTTTGACTCTGTGAAAATTTTATCTAGAGAGAAGCATTACATTCCTAGAATGATCAGAGAAGCGATTGAAATTAAAAAACACCCTAATTTCAATAGAGAAGATGGTTGGAAACTATCACCGACATGGGACCCTATCCTGAAAAACATTAAATCTAACATCCAGCAAGCTGCACGACCTGTAACTCAAGATACTGTCAGCTCGTTTTGTGTCAATCCCGAACGCTACGCTCGAAGACTGAGAAACAGATGGAGATGATGATGTATAACTTTTTTCAATCTATCAATCCGACGCTTGACACCTCAGTCGCTCGTGACCACGGGGTCTGAAAAGACACCGAAACGTCGAGTCAAAATTTAAAATGTAAATATACGCGATAAATCCGGTTAAAAAGTGTTTTATTTAATAGTATGAATCGCGAAAACTTAAGACAATATAAATTTAATTATTTTTTATTTATTATTACATTTTTTTGAATTATCATATTATTTTAAATTTAATCAATCATTATATTAGTATAAATTATATAATTGATTCACAATATTGTTTTAGATACTTACTAATATTATTAATTAGGTATGACATATTAGGTAGGTAGTGTAGGTATTAAGTATACTTAATTGAAATTGAAATCACTACGACTAATCGCACCTCATTGTTTTTCCTTCTCTTTTAATATTAATTTTAATTAAAAACCTTATTTCACTCACCGCGTATCCTTAAGGTAATAGCTGAAAATCAATGATTTGCTCACCTGAGCAAATATGAACATTGAGCTATGACCTTTTGCAATATTACACACACTAGTTAATATGAAACGTTACTTATGTTGATTGCAATCTATATATTTTTTTTAAGATTCCTTAAATTATAAACTTAATTAGTTTTAAATGTCTTGTTTTGTATAGAGGTATTGTTTGTTTATGACGCATGCTGTTTTTCTTAAATTTAATTTTAATTTTTGTATGTATTAATGCAATAAACTGATTCTATTCTATTCTATTACATACCTACGTATTAAATGTTTTTTTTAATACGTAACAGCTGTGTCTACTTATGTTTATGTATAATATGCAGATGTATTTTTTGTCTGCATGTGTTTGTTTTTCATGAACCTCTTTATTTACTCAACGATGACTATACCCGTGGTGCGGTGATATTTTGCAGCAAGTTATACTGGGTGGCACAAAAGTAAAGACCCTATTTGGTTCAGCTATAACGTTTTTTTCTAAATTAGAAAACTCTATTTAGGATTTTTTAAATGTATATTCGTGCCATTAAATTTCGTACCATTAGGATTTAAAGATGATGTCTTTTAAATGGTGACCTCCAGAGTTGATGCACATTTGAGCTCTATTTATGACATTTTGCATAACTTGCCGTAACACTTCCTGCGATATGTTCCTTATTTCTTGATGAATGTTTTCCTTTAGAGCTGCGAGAGTCTGTTGCTTGTTCATATACACCCGAGATTTCAAAAAACCCCAAAGAAAGAAGTCTGGTCAGATCGGGTGATCTTGCAGGCCAAGGCAAATCGCCAAAACGAGAGATAACTCGGCCTGGAAAAGCGTCCCTCACTAAGTCCATAGTGTCGCGCGCTGTGTGTGCCGTAGCGCCGTCTTGTTGAAACCAGATGTGCTCCAGCCCCAATTCGTCCAAACTGGGTATCAAAAACTCACGTAACATGGTTCTGTAGCGTTCTCCAATGACAGTTATCGCATTGCCTCCAGCGTCTTCGAAAAAATAGGGTCCGATCACTCTGTCAACACAGATGCCACACCATACAGTAACTTTTAGTGGGTAAATAACAGAACCGAGTATTCTGCTTATTGACATGCCCTGAGATATTGCAATGCCCTGAGAGATTGAAATGCGCTTCGTCACTCATAACCAATTTTAAAGAAAAATCATCATCTTCAAGGTTGAGGTTGATGACGCGCTGGCTGTATTCTAGACGAGCGCGGTGGTCAGTAGGCAGCAGCTGATGAGTCATTTGAGTTTTATACGGGAACATCTTTAAGTCTTTCACCAAAATACTCTGCAGGGTCCGTCTGGTAATGCCCAATTGCGTGGCACGTCGCCTCGTTGATTTTTCTGGACACTCTTCCACATCTTCGCGCACAGCATCGATATTTTGAGCTGAACGGCCTGTTCTTGGTCTCCCAGACTTAGGTCTGGAATTCACGTTTTTATCACTGATGAATTATTCCGTAAGAATATTGACACGATTTTTCCACTTTCTTGGGGAGTAAAACTGTCTATGTTTATTTTCAGTGTATTTTACATTTGTTCACTACACAATTTTCAACAACAGAATGACAGGAAATGACAAAAAAAAACAGTATTTTTTTTGAGGCTAGTACTTTTGCGCCACCCAGTATAACCGCTCCGGTAATGATGTGTTCCGGTAACATTTTATGAAAAGCCATTGCTTCCGTGCTGGACTGTGAGTAAAAGAAAAACATAGAATGTACCAGCTGCTTCCCTTCCCGGGCGTACTGTAAAAGTCAGTTAAGGGACAAAGGTTTTTATGGGCGATAGGCTGTCACTCCAATCGTTATAATTGTCAAACGTAACATCAGATAGTATTATAGCCTCTCGTGTTCTGCTAACCTCATACCATAAGGTTAACCTTTACAGGCGTGAAGTTATGTATGTATGAATTTAAATTTTGAAAAATCTGTTGTCACCACTTCTGTTTGGAGAAGCCTGTGTGGGTATTACCATCCTTCCTATACTATTTTTCGATACAGCGTATTACTATTTTTGTCATTTAACGTGGTCTGTCGTGATTGTGGCCGACGGGGTCTTTAAAACACAGAATTGTCGTCGAGTCAAAATATGATATGTTTATTGTATAGCGTATCGTGAGGGGTGCTACCCAGTACGACTATGGTTGTTTTTTAAATATGTTTAGATGGTAATAAATAAATGATTACTATTTATTACCGCTATTGTGTAATTTTCTACATACTCTGTTTTTGAGATGCGATTGTCGTGCTGGGAAGTATGCTTTCCAGCAGAGAAAAAATTGAAATCTATCCATTGCCGCACGGCCAGCTTAAATAAATGTGTGCCTTGTTAATTTTGAATGTTTGTAAACATGTTGTACTCATAAAATAAAAAATTACAATGTTACTCAAAACTTGCAACCGACTCCACACTATACGAGCATTCGTAAACATTCGTTAATATACGATTCGAAAAAGTTCTGTGCTCGCACTGCAGTACAACCTTACCAAAAAGGGGGAAATTTCTAATTTTTATTACCTATAACTTTTAATTTCAAATTTTCTTTTAGTTGCGCATTCTGTTTTCGGATTTTTAAAGGTTACAATGAAGTATTAGATTGGAGGTAGAAAATTGCAAAATTGCGGTACTAAAAACTCCAAGCTATTAAAAACTATAGCCATAGTTTTTCGCTCCACGCCGTATCATTAATTAGCATTACCCTCTTCCGGCTCGTACCTCGCACACCAATAAGCCCCAGACCGCAGACATACATCTACATAGATAACGCAAGTGTCACGGTTTGTATTGAAACCCAGCGTGCCAACTTTTTAACACCTACTGTGACGTCACAGCTGATATTTAGTAATGGGGAATACAGACTAAATCAAAATCAATTTATTGCTTCAAATATGGTGGTATATACATTTGGTGGTAAATATTCGTTATTGAGCTCATATTTTACTGTCTTACAGCATGCAATATCAGTGTGTAAACAATTAATAACTATATAATTCAATTAAAATTCATCAAATTAAAAAAATCATACATGTATACAATTTAATTAAATATTTAATATTATGTCAAAGACACCGATGCCGCCGATGAAACCGATTATTAAAAGCAATATCGATATTGTGATAATACCAGTTGCTTCCATGCTGGACTGGTAGCGAAAGTTTTACTGGCGTTTTTTGCGGACGATAGGCTGACTCCCTGTCACTGCAATAGTTTCTCTCCATAATTATAATACCTCTAAATTTGTCAAACGTGACAACAGATGTTTTTATAGCCTATGGTGTTCTGCCTACCCCATAAGGGATACAGGCGTGTAGTTATGTATGTATGTATTAAAAGATTTCTGTCTGAAATGCAAAAGAAATTGTATAAATAGGGTATTTATGGTACAGATGGCAGCACATAAAGCGCTACAAATCTATCAAAAAAGTTTTCTTGAATCTGAACTCTATGACCTCGACATTAAGTTAAAATTGGTTGGGGGAAATTTGACAGGTAATGTGACGCTTGATCTGTTGGCTTCTGTACCTATTCGGGATTTTCGACAGTGGGAGAATTGGCAAATGTAAATATTTTCCGTTGGTGTTCTGTACTGAAACTTTTTGTTTCGTATAAGTATGTTTTATTTTAGTATTGTGGAATGATTTGCCTAGGTATATGTAGTATGGCTATACTGTGGGTTAGAATACCCCTTAGTTGCGCCGTGCGCTAGTGTTGGCCCAAAGGAAATCTGATTAATGATTAAAAATCATAATCAATAAATTTGATTAGGATTAATGAAACATAATCAAATATTGGAAACCATGTCAGGCCATTTTAGATTTCAGTAGATTCAGTGTGCACCATAATGTGGTATTTGGTCTAGGCGAGACATGGAACCACAACAAATCTTCCTGCTAGTCACTAGGACAACATGCTTTGAAAAAATAGGAAATGAAAAATGAAAAAAAAAACATATTTTATTACATTGGCCTCAAATTAAGCAAAGCTTATGATATACAATAAGTTATGAGATATCTTGCAGCGAACTAGGGGGCAACCTAGAATATAGAATACATTTATGAATAATCACTCAGACCCTTAAGATTGTTATTCTTGTTTCGGGCGGGAATCGTTCCCGCAACCTCAAGTTTGTTGTGACTGCACTACGGAGACCGTCAAAAATATTTTTCTTTCATTTTGTAGGTAACCCACTTTTAAACTGTTTTTCAAAACACTTATATTCTGTTAGTTAGAATATGTTCTTACAATAAAATATAGGTCAAATCAAGTACAAAATAGTATCATGCCTTAATTGTTACCTATATTTAGTGTGAAACATGATAATTTGCATTTAATAAAATGAAATCGAAGTACATTTTTTCTGCGAGATCTTCCAACTTAAATTGTTACTTAAATAAAAACCAAACATTTTGTGGTTTAGATAATTGGACAGTTAAGTATTGCAGTTGATCTTTATCCAAATAAAAGTAATTATAACATGACATTATGCTGAAACATCAGGCTCAAAGATAGGCTCAAACACTCTAGACTCAGCCCTTTAAAATGATTTAGATTATTAATCATGATCTTTAATCATTTATTTGATTATTTGATTAACTACTTATTTATTTAACAGCATTTATTCCAATTTCACAGACTGTACTTTTATTGCCGTTTTACTGCCTGAACACCCCGGGAAGGTGTTCATTTATTTATTTTTAAGAAATTATTTTTTTGTTCTTTGAATAATTGATAAAAATATTTTGAGAAATGTGTGTCATATGTTTTCCCGTAACCCCGCGCCCCGCTGACGCAAGGTGCGTGGCATCAGTGTTAGTAGAGTAACACCAGTTTAGAGACAATAAATATTTTTTGTATGAGAGATCTTGTTTTTTTTTATTAATAATTTTAAAAAGTCGTAGTACAAATGTTGTTAGGATTGATGTGGTGACGCAGCCTGAAAAAGGTGATGCGCTTATTAAAATCAACCCTGTATAGAATTAATAACATTGATGGATGTATTAGTTTATAATCAAGTTAATCAATAAATGATTAACGTCAATAATTATGATTAAGATTACTTTTTTAATCATGATTATTTTGATCCTGATTAAAATTAATCAAATTAATTAATTGATTAAAAAATTTATCAATTAATGACAACACTGCCGAGCGCCACTATAATATTAGAACCGCGTCGCTGGTTTTTTAAGGTGATTGATATTAGATTAGATTCTCCTTAGAGAAGATTAAACAGATTCAAGTTGCTTTCGTGCTCTTGTCAAAATGAGAGAGTGAAGCTAATTTGAGTCCTAACTCGATTAAAATAAATTCGAATAAACTCAATCCCACAGCTACCGAAAAATTTTGCTAATATAAGAAATTATTAAAAACTATTGCTCAAACGATTGCTCAAATACAAACTCTATTTTCACCTTTTAAAATTATAGTTCTTGAAAAATAAAAAGAGCGAAATTCAAACAAATCTTAAACACTCTGAAGTCAACTCTTTTCTTAAGTTATCTTCGTGATAAATTATTGACTTTAAGCTTTACTCCATATAAAAAGTAATAAAATTAAGATATTTTAGTTATTATTTCCGTTTTTCTTTTCTCATTTTCAACAATAAATCATACGAGTGCCACTCACGATAGTTTTTTGTGTCCTGAGTCCTGAAGTTAACAACCTTAGCGTGACAGCCATGAAAAGTGAAGTAGGTACATACATACCGTACCGACGCGACGTAGTTTGTGCCCCAGGTCACGTAGGCAATCCTGCCGGCAGCCATAGAGTCTAATATTTTCAGTTACGGAAAACCTATGTTTTTTTCGCGCTCAGATCGCGAGCTGTTTATTCTTGTATTTATTATTTAAGTTTGTCTATGTGATATTCTGTTATAGCAGTTGTGTAATAAATGATCTTTAGTGAATTCTGTGTTGCTTGATTTAGGAACTGTACTTAGATACTACAGAATGTGGTTAATAAGGTATTTATGTTATTGAAACGTGAACTGAAGACAAAAATTCTTAACCATTTGCTCCATATTAAGCGATAAATTGAAATATGTTTATTTTTTTTAATTCCAGACATTATTCATGTTGTTACTTTTGCTCCTGGCGAAAGGCTGGGCGGTTACCAGATTGGAACTTACATACAAGTTCCTATTATTCGGACTATGGATGGCATACGGCGTTATCCATATATTGCTCTATGTATGGAACACTGTAAGTACATTTTAAGCTTTCTTATTTAATTAGGACTGATTGTCTAGTAATAACTACTTTTACGATACTCCATACGTATCGAACAAGCTTAGTAAATATGTTCTTGTTAAGAGTTCAAATGAAAAAATAAAATTGCAGTAAAATTCAATTAGGCAAGCAATTTTGAATTTTTCGGAAACATTTGTTAGGGACTTCTTTAGGTATAAGTATTGTGTTTTTTTTGTTGTTGATGTACCTAGAAACAAATAATTACTCATCACACGGCTTTGTAATGAGCCGACTGCAGGGCTATGAGTCACTCCCCTGGGTGACGAGGTGGTTTAGGCCGTAATCCACCAAGCTGGTGCAGTGCTGGTTGGTGGAAATCAAAATATGGCGCCGAAATGGCTTCTAACAAACCTCAACGAATACAGTATCCAAGTATACAGCACCCGGGACCGACTGCTTAACGTACTCTCCGAAGCACGGAAGTCGCCGTGAGAAATGAATGATCGGCGGTCACCTATCCTAGTACCGACCGCACCGAGCGTTGCTTAACCTGCGATATCGATTGATGCGCACAGGCGCCACGACGTCTACATTATTAAACAATCATTTTTCAACTAATACTGATGCAGCATATTTCAAAATTTGGTTGAATGTTTACGATAACACTGATAGGGTAGACAAATGAACAATGCAAGTCTTTATTAGTTCCGTTGCTTCGTTTCCGACTCTATCATGGCCAGTTTCACAAGATTGAATAAACGAGTTATAGGCAGTATTACATGTTATTTAAAATCTGGTAAAATTTTAAGAAAGTTCAGTGCTTAAACTGCCTGTAGGGCTCCTAATTATTGTCCAAAATTGAGGCAAGCGCGCCCCTATATTGTTAAACTAATGAAAAATTATGACAATCCAGAAAAAAAAACACGGACAGTTTGCTTGTTCAGGTTTTTTTGTGATTTTTCCATATCAGTGTTACCTTGAGTATGTTATGGCCCATGTCTTCTCAAAAACAAATGGCTCGTTGTTTATACCACTGATTTATCGCAGATTTATTTTCCTGGATTGTCATCATATTTAATTAGTTCCACAAATAATGGAGATTGCATTTGGACCAAATCTGGAAAATAATTGGCAGTTCAAGAAGCAACACAAGCACTGTACTTTCTTACAATCTTACCAGATTTCGAATAACAAGTAAGACCGCCGCCTATGACTGGTTTACTTAATCTTGTAAAACTATCAATTATGGATTCAGTAACGAAGTAATAAAATTAATGAAAACTTGCTTCGATTTGTTTTCGTCCAGCCTACCAGTCTTATTGTTGACATTCAACAAAATCTTGAAACATACTGCATCAGTATCAGTTGAACATTTAAATTGGATAGTACGTTGCATCAGCTTATATACTGAGTTTCAGTGGATTTCAAAATGTGTATTTCAACTGTAAACCAGTAGGCTTAATGTTGTCAGGCAAATTTTAATAATCGAAATATAAGCTATATACCTTGTTATTGCTGGTCTAGGATGCTTTACTAACGCTTAACTCAAATCATCATTTAGAAAACGAGAAAAAGAATTTAATTTAAATTACACGCGATTAAATACGATCAAAGTCGTATATTATTCAAATATTTAGTAAATCCTAACTGTAATTTAATAGCTCATTAGAAACCCATTATTCATTAAAGTAATACAACCACGCGAAATATAAAAAGTTACGTCAATATTTCAAGGAGATTTTATACGTGTTGTTTAATATAAAAGAATCCACGATTTTTCTACCTTCCTTCACAGCACACAATTTCTCTAAAAAAATATAGTTTCAGAAGATTTTCGGAACAAGAGCCTTTAAATGTCTGAAATGTGAAATTAGTATTAGTAATGAAATTAGTGAAACTTTGAAGCCAAATGGACCTAAGTAAGTGTAAAGATATGTTCATGAGCTCGTGATAAACGCGATGAAAAACTTAATTTGTAAAAGTTTTTACACTACCTGTAGCAACATCTAGCGATATTGCTAGTCGCTGTATAACTTTGATAGCGCGATGTAGGAATTACGTCGTGTCGTCATCGTTCTATGGAGCGTCGCTAGAAGTCGCTACATACCTATCATAGTCACTAACAATTGTAGTTACTATAGTAACAGATTTTTTATTTATTTTGGGTTCTCGCCGTGACGACTTGCAACAGTCGCCAAATATCGCCGTTTCTAAAGAAATTTCAAGCGTTTTTTATCATTACTTATAATTTAGTGAGTTTATGGGATTCTAACCGCGACTGTCGATTTTTATTTCGCACGTCCGATAATTTGATGCTTGTTACAAACACCATGCGATTAATCATAAAATTATAAATAATAAAATCTCACCAATTACATGGCCTCAAAGTAAGCAAAGCTTGTGTTATGAGATACCATGTAGCGAACTAGGGGGAACCGAGAATATAAATACATATACAACATGTAACATGATGAAGAGATAATACTTAGGGGGATTATATGTTTGGTGGTGTAGTTTATAAGTAACAGTAACATAATTTTGGTATCCTTACAGTTCGGCCGAAAAACCACTTCAAAGCTTAGATCAAAACATCTAAGTGTCAACCCTAAAAACAGCTGTTAGCTTTTGATGAAATCTATTCGATAACAGATGGCGTTAAAATAAAGTGATGGGGAACTAAGACAGATACTACAAAGTTCAGCCGGTGTGGGAAAGGTCATAAGGTCACTAACTGTGGCACAAGTCTTGTTTTGGCTTATTAGGTTGACTAGGGTTGTTAAAATATTTTGTTTAAAACAGTTAAATAAATTTGTATGAAAGTCTAGACCAGCACCAATCATGCTAATTCTGTAACTATATATTCTACGTATGGTATAGAAGCTAAACCTTAAGTTTTATCTCTCCATTTTGTTATACGTTGTATAGATAAAATCCAGACACGAAACATTTTTTTTTCTTGTTCCGTGCGGGAATCGAACCCGCAACCACTGGCATCTGAGGCAGATAGGTTTACCCCATCTACAAAGTAGTTTTCAAATTATAGTGCAAAAATAACCGCGACAGTTTAAAACTGTAGTCTTTTTATCATTTGCAGACCGAGGTAGACATCATAGAAGAGATAGACGAGTACCAGACTTGGCCTGGCTGGCTGATGCTGTCCTTCCGCGTGGCCATAATGCTCTGGTTTGTCTATGAGCTGAGGAATACCATGATGTATGAGCACAATATGCCCAAGTTGAACTTCCTCTTGCACTTCGGAGCCTCGAGTCTGGTTTGGTTCGTGTATCTGCCGGTTATAGCGCTGATTGCGCTGCAAATCAGCCCGCTTTGGAGATTTAAGTTTCTTTTAGGTAAGAATTAAGTTAAAAATGTGCATTTTAATCAATAGGTCGTCTCGTCGTGCTACTTTAGTTTTGGTTCAGGGCGCCATCATCGAGTCAACAAAACTTGTGAAATTTTGTGTTGATGCTTTCCCAAAAAAATTAAATTTGAAAAATGAATTTTGAAAACACTTAATGTTGATTTGATTATTGTACCATCGAACCAACTGAATTGTGTGTGACCCAATTAGCTGAAAATTCGTTTGAAGCTGTCAAAATTGTAAGGTGTATCGCGTATAATGCACTTATGACTTTTTAGATACTGTACGAATTCTGTACTCATTAAATGTCAGTGTCAAGTGTAATGATAACCAGTTTGTTACCAAGGAAACCTATCTTCAAGCTAATTTCGACCTACTAGCATTTAGATGAGCTTGTTGTGGGTCATGATTCAGTTGGTTCGAGAGTACTGTAATCTGTAATCTTAGTTCTGAATTGGCGCTCTTGCATTGAGCCACCTGAAACTCAAAAGTTCATAAATATCGGTTGGTGACGAAAAGAGATCCGAGATGACATATATCAGTGTTTTCGTATTACAGTGCCGATGTTGAATGTAAATTTTTTGCATTATGTGCAGTCGAAGGCACTTGAGAGTATAGGCACAGAATAAGTAATAGTACCGTTGGTACAGAAGAATTACTCCGCAAGAAGATCTAAATAAATTCGAGTCTTGCTACGACGCGATACGGTGGAATTCAGCTCGCACAGCATTACGTACCTGCAAATTTATATACCTAGAAGTTTTGTCTCTTTCTATCGCATGCCTCTTATCTTTCTTACGCTGTTAGGGTTGCTGCCTAGTGAAGAATAATTAATCTCCTTATTTCTAATTAAGTATCTACCGATGTAGGTATTACTGTTATTCTACCTTTGTAAAAAATATTATTTCAACTTACCTAAAGTACAAAATGAAAAAAAGTTACGACGAATAATTAGTAATACTACCTATGTTTTGTTTACTAAATTGAACATAGTCAAATCTAAACATAATCTAATTGAATATTTGTTTCTTTTTATGTCCATTTTTAAATACTATTTGCGACCTCGATCATAGAATTACTGTGAGCGCTATTAGGTAGATAGGTATCTACAACGCGCGCGCGTGACACTCGACTGATTAGAAATCCGCCGGCGGAGCGCTTCGCTGTAGGTAAATAACGGATGTGCGCGGAGTGAGCCAGGCCTGGTATAGGTGAGTTTCCTATAATTTATGGGCAAATTCCGACCACTGACGATCCTAGTAGAATATTGATATCCTATTCGACTATTAATATTATGAACCTAAATTTACTGTTCGTGTAGGGCCGGTTTAGAATATCCCTACCACCCCTTTATAAGCGAGTCGTAAAAGGCGACTAATCCGAGTGACCCCCGCTAGGTGGTCCGACTGGCTAGCCACCATATAAAATTTGCCGCCTATACATGGTGGGTCACTTTCGAAATTCGAGGACGTGATAGTTTGAGATCATACATGAAGAGAACAAATAAAATAAAAAATAAACATTAATTATTTACTGAGTAAACTTAACCGAATGTTTAAGATTTCATTACGCAACGCATGCTTACTTAGCTGTAATGCAATAGATACGTAGCGGGTGGTGGTGTGGGTGTGGCGGGAAAAGTGTAGTGATGTCTCTTTAATTATTTATAGGGAATTCTGGTTAAAAATTAAGTACCTACTTTTATTACATAATTATGATCAGAATCGAGTACAGAGTGCTCTCCTTCAATATCTGAAATTAGTCACCAGTCACCCTGTATTGTATTTGCCACTTCTTTTAGCCCGTCTGCTTCCATCTGCGACCTCATCTTCACTTACCATCAGGTGAGGTCAAACGCGGGCTTTTCATTAACTTTTTCAATTATTATATAGTTACAATATTTAAGAGTTATTAAACATTGCAATGCTTCACTTTAACTGAGATGGTCTTAGCTGCAAAGCTATACCATTAGATGGACGTACCAATATAACTTAAAAACAAAAATTTGTTAAGTAATTTCGAGGCGTACCGCCAGGCCCCGTTATTTCAGTGGAAGAGCACTCGTCCGGCAAACGAGGTGTCCCAGGTTCGAGTCCTGGTCGGGTAATATTTATTTAACACATTTTTTCAATTAATACAGAGTAATTAAGTCGTAAGTAAGTAAATTATGTCGTTCTAAATATTCAGTATGTTTGTTTCCCAGGCATCACATACTCAGCGGACTGCCTGGCGTTCTGCGTGATGGCCCACCTGCTGTGGCCCACGAGATCAGAACAGTACCTACTTCTAGCGTTAACTGACTACACAGGTATACTAAACTCACTTGATAAAGCTAAGGTAACACACACTATCTTATTTATTTACTAGCCACCGCGCGCGGTTTTACCCGCGTAACTTTTGATCCCGTGGGAATTTCGGGATAAAATATAGCTTATAACCTTCCTCAAGAGTTTTCAAATCCCACTTGTAGTTTCTGAGATTAGCGCGTTCAAACAAAAAAACAAACTCTTCAGCTTTATATATTAGTATAGATTTATTTACCCTTTATTATAAACAAAAACAAATCCAGAATTAAAAAAAAACATTATGTATAAAGGGCGGCCTTATCGCTTGGAGCGATTTCTACCAGGCAACCCAAGTTTAGTCTAGCGTAACACACAGTTTGACTTTAAGTTTTTGCTTTAGCAGTTAAAGTCCTTTCAAACCGAAATTTTCATTGATTTGTTAAAATCCCGTAGTAACTCGACTCTTAGATAATGACTAACCATCGCGCGCGGTTTTACCCGCGTAACTTTTGATCCCGTGGGAATTTTGGGATAAAATATAGCCTATAACCTTCCTCAAGAGTTGGGCTATCAAATGCTAAAAGAATTTTTCAAATCTCACTTGTAGTTTCTGAGATTAGCGCGTTCAAACAAACAAACAAAAAAACAAACTCTTCATTTTTATATATTAGTATAGAATAGGGCAGCCTGGCTGTTGCAAACCAGATTAAAATCTATTTAATAGAGTCTGGCTAACGAAAGTAGACAATGGGGGTTTTCGCAAACTTTTTATATGGCAACTTATTCTGGTGTCACTGTTGTCAATCGAACGGTTGTAGGTGGTTTTGGTAATTGAGATTTTGTAATTTGTATATTTGAAAATGAATAAAAAAAATTAAAATTTGATAGTTTCATAACCGATGTAGGAAACAGCGATACCAGTCTAATTTATTCCATATAGAATTGTTGGATTCAGATTTTGATTACAATGAATAAAAATAATTATTGTAGGTAATAATAATAATAAATAATTAATCAATAAAATCCCCAGACAATCACGCCAACTACATGGCCCCAAAGTAAGCATAGCTTGTGTTATGGGATACCATGTAGCGAACTAGGGGGAACCTAGAATATAAATACATAAATAGATTAACAACCAGACACGGAACATTTTCTTTTTTCTTGTTCCGTGCGGGAATCGAACCCGCAACCACTGGCGTCTGAGGTTTACCCCATCGCCAAAGTGGTCGTATTCTATTCTTTATTAATTTTTATTTTTTACGATAATTTTATAAAAAAATTAATCAAGTATCATGTTTGTTTAATCCATATGTGTCGTACTATAGTCGGGGTTACCATGCTGGGATTTTTTTAAATTCGCCAGATGTTTTCGTTCTCTACTTTCATTAGCCAGACTATAGTTCCGAATATCATCTCGAACATACATCCAGATAGACATTCCCAACATAGCAACAACTTAAAGCCTAGCACCGCAGCGGTACCGGATACTACAGCTTGTCTATAATAAGGCTGCAAACTGTACGGCAGCGACAGCGGCGCGGGCATCGATTTCCGCGACGCGATAGAAAGTATTGAGTTTGTATTGCACCGCGACAAATCGCTCTCACGCCCGCTGGCGTCGAGAACGGCCCACATTTCTGTCTCTCTCGCTGTCGTCCAGTTTGCAGCCTAAAGGATATCCATGACATCTGGTGCCTCGTACCACCGTACTTGTCGTAGTTAGTTCTCGTTTGTCGGTGTACGTTACATTAAGGTACAGAAAGCCGTTACAAATCTGTTTGAATCTGAACTCTGTGCCCTCGACATAAGTTAAAAATTGGTTGGGGATGTTTGGCAGGTTTGAAATGCTTGATCTGTACCTGGAATTGAAACCTTGCTTTGTATGCCTACCGGCCTGGGTTCAAGACCTGCTATGGGTAGATATTTGTGTCATGAGCACTGATATAACACGTCAGGTCAAGGATGCTTCTTTGTTTATTTACAATATTCATAGATTCAATATTATGTGTTTAATTTTCTTTCACGATAGAAATATGAATACACTAAATTAACGTAAGGATATATCGCCTAAAAGAAATGAATGTTAGAAATATTAATTTATGTATTTCAGCATAAATTACATTACAATTACAAATTACAGTGCTACATGTATTTAAAACATCATGGTCATTAAATTAACTTTATAAATGAGATTTTTACTATGTTTTTATTTATTTGAGATCTCGATATTTCGGCACTGTTGCAAGCCCAAAAACCTGCCGTAATCACGCCGCTGGAAACCCGTTTCTAAGCTTATTATTTTAATAAAACAGCCGTTTAATTTAATATCCACAGCAGGCATAGAAGAACTGGACGAATTCAGCGAATCCCCGCACGTAGTACACAGCGACACGGTCGCTCTGACGGACGCGGCCGAAAGCATAAACGCCGACGAAGAGGAAGTCATATTCACACGGCCTGCGCACAAGAACGGGGTCGCCTACTCATAGCACTGTCAACGTCAAACCGGTGACGTTAACAGCTGTCAGATTTGACAGCCGCGCGGAAATGAAGTTGTGGTAAGCCGCTTCGTATGAAAGCAAAAGTTAGATTGTTTTTCAAGTGGATTGCGTTGATGATGATGATTTTTTTGTATGTATAATGCGTAGAGACAAGATATGGTTTTAATTTGTACGTAACGAGAGATGTGAGCTCGTGTCTTTTATGAATTCGAATTGCGTTGAAAAATTCTACAGTGCTCACAATTGTTTAAAATGTTGTAAATGTCTCGCATTTTTTTACTACGCATTTTGAACTGTAAAAGTCTATTTTAAAACATTTACTTATCCATATTTTGTTTATATTTAAAACGATTAACTTTTCCATTATTTTTTTTATACAATTGTTGATGTTATTATGAAGAAAAATCAATCAAACAAAAAAATCATGTATTTTCTTGTTTGATTGATTATTATTTAAATTAAATTAAATTAAGTATATAAAACTTTCTTGGATTGTGTTGATACGTATTTCTCAGATTCAATGGACTATAGAAACGTTTACATCTTCAAGGAAGTAATTAATCAAATAATTTATAAACTTTTCGTATAGAGCAATGTTCACTACATTATTTTCACTATTTAGAAAAATTGCGCTGAATTATCTTATACCGAGTTGGCTCGATACTCATAATTCAGTCAAAGTTCTACTAACTTTTGATGAGTATTTAGTAGCACAAGTTTAATTTAAAAAGCTATTAATCTCTTGGAAAAATGCTTTGAATTTCTTAGCCTCGAATTTTTGATAACTACTGCGCCTTTAGAGGCCGCCATCTTGGAACCGCATTCAAACATTCAGTGCTATATATTCAAACTATAGATGCTATGAAGAGATCGTGATGTATTATTTGATACTTGAGTAATTCAATTATAAAAAATTGATTTATTTTTAAGTAGGTATTGGGATAAAAATAGGACCTTTTTTGGAGATAAAAGGTAACCTATGTCCCTTTGCAAGCTCTAATCTGTTCTAATCTGTTTAGTGATTTGAGAATGTCGTTTTAAACTTTTGTTTTGCTGAACGTACAGGACGTTAATATCGTATATTACATATAAAAATGTACATAGTTAATTCATAAATTGTCAAATTATAAGCAGTTAAGATAATATTACAATTTCCTATTTATTTTCATAATTGTAAAACATAGTCACACTATTATGTTTACAGTGTTAGTAATTAGACGGTGTCGTTCGTGTATCGTGAAGCTATGTAAGAATTATACATAAGAATTTATAAAGAACTGTATACAAATATAAATTAAGACTTAAAAGCTAATGATTAATTATTAGAAAAAGTTAAATGAATTAGATGTTGTCAAGTGTGTATTGTAGCAAAATCTGTGTTAGGAATGAAAGTATCGTGACAAAATAGTGTGTAAGTGTTACTTAGCAACTTTTAAAAAATTTAATAAAAGAGTATGCTTTTCGGTATGTTGCACAGTAGCTTGCAATAAGATCGCATTTTTTTAAAGGTGTTTACGAATTCTATTACTTTAACAACTCGTATATCCAAAATAAAGATCTATCCGATACCATAATAGAAACATATGAAATAAAATACTGAATTATTTCGAATCTTAGCGGAGTTTTAATGAGCCGATAATTCCTATATAATATTTACTAAGCAGTCTAATATTTGTATCTGAATTTTCATGGTACATCATATACTGTACACATAGATTATCAATATCATTTTAACTTTAACTTGGATCATATTTGTCCAGCTATTTCGCAGGCTCATGTTCTTATTGCAAGTGACTGTACAAGGTTTAAATAGTGTGCGCACTGTCCTTAAGTTCTTACGATTCATAATTTAAAATTAACACTTTTTAACCGGATTTATCGCGTATTATATTAGATGATGCGGGTCTAAAGACTGAATTATCAGAGTTACAATGTTGTTTTACGCAATAGATCCGGTTAAAAACATTTTTCAAGCTAACTACTTTAAAAAGTTACTTTGCTAATTCCGCGACTTGACATTTTATAGTAGTTGTCATGGATTTCCGCAAAGTAACGCCTGATTCAATCAGTTTTTCAAGCTGTAAAAATCTTAAAGCTGATAACGTAAATGGCTATAATATGTAACGCACATCCTAACACATTTTGTTTACTGCTAGTCGTTCTTTCCTCTTGTAAAATTATTAGAGTAATTAAATCTCTATCCTAGATAAATTATACACGATAAATGACTTACAGTGGCAAATTATCTCGATAAGTTACTATGACATACATTATAGCAAGTTTAGCCGTTATAGTAGTAAAGAAATAAAAAGAATACATATTAAATAATAATAATAATATATTATATATTTAATAATTGCATTATTTCTTATTTTATTTTTAGAGTTTAAATTGTTATATAAGTAATATTTCTTTTGACATTCATTATTATTATTATTTGTTTTATTATTATTTAACTTATGATATTTTAATTTTAGTTTTATACCTAAATGTGTGTGAAATTCTTTAATCTATGGAACCTTTGTTTTCTGAAATAAATGAATATTATTATTATTATTATTATTATATACTTAATAATTAAACTCGCAGATGAAAGAAACGTAAATAAAGCTTTAAATTGATACTTATGAAATATCGGATTTATAAATATAATGTAAACAATAGAATATCGGGGATCCGACTGATGAAATTATAGTATTACCATTTAAAAAAAATAGACGTAAATTTACTGTTTTTGAGTTTTTATAGAGCTCTTTCCTACTTTTAAACGATAAACATAATATCAATTTCAAAGGTATGTTAATTAAAATGAACATAGGGTTGCCTTATAATAGTTAATAGTCAAAAATATTTTAATAGCAGATTAAAACTGATGAGTGGTTTTTTGAGTATTTTTCATTAATTAAAATTTTAAAATTCTTCTAAGTAATCAAAATTTAAGTTTGGTCCGTAGTTTATGACTACACAGCAAGTAATAAAAACGCTTCCATCTAAATTGTATGTAGTCATAAAATGTAGATTATACTTAAATTTTACTCACAGAGAAGAATTTTGAAATTTTAATTTATGAAAATTATTTAAAAAAAAATCGAAATTCAGACCCACCCATCGTTCCTAATCTGCTAGGTATTAAAATATAATTGACTATTATAAATGGACCCTGTAGACCTATATTATATTTAGATAAGTGATGTTAAGTTGAAACTAAAAATATGGCTTGAACGTACGTGTTACTTTCTGATGGTTATCTAAAAATAAAGGAAAAATTTCTATCCTCATGTCATAAGCACCAATAAAATTAGCAGTTTTAAATCAAACCCACTGCTTTCAAAATTTATGAAAAGTGCAGATATATTTACCTATAAATACAGTACTTCTTGTGTGAAAACATGATCGACCTCAATAAATAAATGTTAAAATGCCCTGATGACCTCTTGCAGGCGGCCTCGCTACATCAATCCCAACGACATTTAGAAATAAAAAGCGAGAATAAAACATTTGATTTCAAATTAACGTTAACCAAACATTTTATAATAGGTAATATCAATATATTATATTGATTTAGTTCCCAATCAATAAACCAACTTTGCAATTATAAAAACATAGATTCAAACGTATAAAATATGAAAATAGACTTATGTAACTGAAACGTAATTATAAATTTCTAATCATTCCTGTAACTTTTATTGGATTGGAGACAAGTGAATGACTCAAGATTCACTCAAAAAGCCGCTTGTGCCAATTTTGAAGCCTTTTCCGCGTTTCTTCCACTGCATTGTAAAGTTAAGGTGCATAGACTTGGCTAACTTATTAAAGCTTAACCATTGCTAACGTGGGAAGTGAATCTTAACACATGTTAATCGGACTCCCCTCCCCCTTTTATGCAACTACCCTATTATTGTGTAAGTAATGTTAAAAAATTATGTCGAGTGAATAGTCTTGGTACCACCTTAGTCTTCATGTTCGCCTTTTACCAGGTGGCATAGAAGAAAAATGTATAAATATGCTTTGACTCATTTCGCACGTTTTTAATGGTCCAAGTACAGTTTCTTTCTCTATATTAATAATTATTTTAAGAGCATTATACAGGGTGACTGTTGGTGACATGAAGAGAAAAAATACTATAAAAAATATAAATATTAATTATTTACTGAGTAAATTTATCTGAATTGATTGCGCAACGCCTGGTTACACTAGTAGCGTGCCGCGATTAACTAAAGTAAATAATAACAAAACTTTTATTTATTTTTTGTGGGCGATAGGCTGACCCCCTGTCACTGCAATGATCTCTCTCCATAATTATAATGCCTCCAAATTTGTCAAATGTGACATCAGATGGTTTTATAACCTCTAGTGTTCTGCCTACCCCATAAGGGATACAGGCGTGAAGTTATGTATGTATGTAGGAAAACATTTATTACATAATTATGACTAGTATCAAGCACAGACTGCTCTCCTTTAGTTTCTAAAATTTGTCACCAGTCACCCTGTATATCTCGGTAACAAAAGAATCTATAAGTACTTCTATAATTTGTAGCTCAGAGTAGTTTCGTTTCGGCAACACTAGAAAAAAAGACATCCTTATAAATTGTAAACTTTTTAGTTTGGATTATAGCATATGCCAATTATTGGCAAAGGCACATCTATCCAGACCTATAAACTCAAAACATTTATTTATATTTTTGTTTCTTTAATTTAAAACGAAATAAACATTCTTAACTTAATGTATGAAATAGCTGTGTGCCCAATAAGCGCCAAATCGAAAAGCTTTTTGTACGAATGCCATACATCATTGTTATTCTAGAGAGACGCTAGGATATGACAACGTAATATTTTGTGTCATAGAAGATGCTAAGTACATAAGTAGTGATTATAGATGAAATAATATAATTAATTTACTTAAATGAGTCAAATACAGCAGCAAACCGGGGCCTTTAATACAGAGTTCCCTGATAAATAAACTATTTTTAACTTATTTAGGATATTTGTATTAATGTTCAACCTTTATCTATGTTTTCTGTAAATAAAGATTTTTTATTACAATTTTTTCTTGCAGTTTTATTTAAGAAACTCTTCCCTATTAATATACGTACAGGGTTAATTTCAATTAGCGCACCACCTCTTGCAGGCAACCTCTCCACATCAATACCAACAACATTTGTTCTACAACTTTTTAAAATTTTAGTTTTCCCACACAAAAATATTTATAGCCTCTGTTTAGAGGCGTAACTCTATTTACTCTGAGCGTAGGTATGCCACGCACCATGCGCAATAAAATATCGCTTCATAATAATAATAGGTACTTCTTACAAAGTACAGCAGTGCTAGCACGGATCTTTTGTCGATCGTTAGTTTACGAATGCTGCTCGTATAGTATGGAGACGGTTTTGCAAGCAATAATTGAAATCTATCCATTGCCGCACGGTCAGCTTAAATAAATGTGTTCCTTGTTAATTTTGAATGTTTTAACAGGTTCTACTCTTAAATAACTGTAAAATAAAAAATTACATTGTTACTAAAAACTTGCAACCGACTCCATACTATACGAGCATTCGTAAACTTACGATCGACAAAAGATCCGTGCTAGAACTGCAGAGTAGGGAGCGACAGATTTTTTTTGTGACATCAAGATTTGTATAAAGTCGTAGAACAATAATGTTGTTGGGATTGATGTGGAGAGGCTGCCCGCAAGAGGTGATGTGTGAATTAAAATTAACCCTGTATAAGTTTTCACAATTCACTGCATAAAATAAAAGACCTTTACCGGATTTTATGGCGAATAATTGTACATTTTAAAAAGTTAAGGTCCGGGTACGGTGATAGTCATTTATTTTATCTTTTTAGATAATTTCCAAATTTAAATAACGGAGTGCAGCATGAGAGAAACGAGCTGAAAAGGTGAAGCTGTGTGTCTCGAATACTTATATTCGAGTAATTGAGAAGATACAAGAGTCATATGCCTCAAGATCTATGAACTCTGATATCTTTGACTATCTGATTAAGTTCATCAATATAGCATAGATATGTTAGAGGAAGTGGACTGAGATTTAATATTGAAGCTGTCAATCTCGGATAGGACTCCAACTTTCGAGTTTAATGAGAAGATAGGAGAAAGGGTCATGTGCCTTAGCAATCTATGAACACGTCATATTTTAAAACTACGATCTCATTAACATACTTAGATACCATTTATTATTTGGTACTAGCTGCTGCCCGCGACGTCGTCTGCGTGAACGCTATGCAGCACCAAACGCACCTACGATTATAACACTGCTAGCGTGATAATATGTAGCCTATATGTTGACCCGACTTCTTAACTATCTTCATGCCAAATTTGAAGTAAATCCATGCAGTACTTTTTGAGTTTATCCCGGAAAGACAAACAGACAAAAATTCTAAAAACTATATTTTTTGTTTCTGTTTCGATTGTAGATCATACCCCAAGTATTCTTTTAAAAAAATATTCAATGTACAGTTTTGACTTTCCTACCATTTTATTATATGTATAGATATTCATTTGTAGTCAGTGGTATTGTTATATCCAAGTATAGGTTTATAGATAATACCTATAGGTTTATAGCTGCAACATAACACTTAAGAAACTGAATTATTATTTATTATTGCCAAATAAGTAGTTTACCTTTGAGCGACAGTTTCTCACTCGTAACAGCTCTATGAAAAAAATATCTCTTATTACCCATACCTATTTGTTTTGGTTCTGGATAATTTTGTAGATTTTCAGTACAGGAATTTATACAAATATGAATTATAATTAAATATTATTATTTGGGAGAAGGGGAAATGTGAGACAAAGTCAATTATTAATATATTTAGATAAGTTACAGGCCCTTACGGTAAAAAAAATTGTTTTGTTTACATTTCCTTACATAGGAGGGGCCGCCAGAGAGAATAGAATAAGATATAAATTGAATTTATTAATGCATGGCTACATGGGGTCTAATAACATATGTTTAAGTGAAACCTCAAGCATGTTGATTAATGTCATTGACATTAACTCAATTTGTAATTTTAAATTTAACTTGACAAAAGATATTATCATGGGACCAGTGGTGCAGATTGTGGAAATTGGTGATGCCTTCTCGGGTGAACTGTGACTCGTCGGTCCAAAGGATACGCTCCAGAAATGTTGGGTCGTCGACATCGGTGTGAAGAACGTGGCGACAGAAATTCAACCTCCTTTCGTAGTCGCCATTTTCAAGCCCTGCCAACACTCCATTTGTTAATTATTTACGTAAATGTTATTCTAAAGACAAAATTTGATTTGGATTATGTTACATCGAAGCTCGTCGTAATATTAATAATTTCTTTAATTCTAAAGATAACACTGGTCGCTTTAGTGTAAGTAGGTACATAAATAAACTCAAAATTACCTTGAACTGGCGTGTAATGATACGGGTGTTGATGGTCCCCATGCATCACTGACCAGACTTTCCACTGGCTGACGCCCAAAGCGGCAGCTACCACTCTGGTGCTAGTCGTGGGATCTTCTTCAAAAGCTGCCAAAATCTGCTGATCAATTGCAACAGGTAATTGTCGCACAGCTGCTTGGGGTACCCTGACGTTCAAGTTACCCGTTTCTCTAAACCGACGATATGTGGTAGGAAATGTGTCACGGTCAGGTAAGCGTCTATTTGGATATCGCTCCTGGTAAATTCGCCGCGCTTTGCGGGCGTTACTGTGTGCAGCACCATACGCCAGCAGCATGTCGGCGTATTCTTCCCTTGTGTATCCCGGCATTTTAAAACGAAATGTCTTATTTATTTATACCTGTGTCTACTCAACTATTTGTGAAAGCACACGAAACGGAAAGGAAAAGCATATATGACAACAACTTAAATGTCATAGAGATGGGTCCGACCTCATCTTTTTCATTTGACGTCTAAAAGTCATTGAAACTGTCATTGCAAATGAAAAGAGTTGGTCTACAATGAAGAAGTAACTACAAAAGATGAGTTAATTCAAAAAATTAATAATGCGTTTTCTGTTATGAAAGAAGAAATTAGGCTCAGTCTTACCACCACAGAAATTAGGAAAAGATATCGGGCATGTATCAGAAATTGCGGGCAGCAATTCGAGCAGAATTTTTAGTTTCAACTCTATTTAAATTTTTCTTTTGATGCTCGATATCTTTTCCTGATTTCTTGCTTTACATGGTAAAAGTAAAAAAAATAATTAAGTACACTAAGTACTCAATTTCTATTATCTAATACCTACTCATAAATTTGCAAAAACTACTTTGCTAAATTAGCTTTATCCTGTCGTTGGGACCTTCACTATTTTTGATCAAAATGACTGGTTGACCTGAAAATCCTACCGATGTTTAGCGAATCAAACTTTCCGTTGCAAATTTAGTACCGTTGGTAAGGTGACGAACTAGAGAACTAATTTAGAGTAGAATAAATTATTAAAACGCCGTAGTTTTTTTATTATTTCCGGTTGAATTTGATCGCAAAGTAATTTTTCTTTATTGATTTTTTTAAAAGCATAAGCGTCTTATTTTTTAACCCTAGTTTGAGGGAAGTTCCGACGTATTTTATTCACAAATGTTAATGACTACCAAGAAATAATAAAAAAACTCTAAACTAATGACGAAAAATAAAGTTACGAATGCTTTAAGGTCAAATTTTGGAAAAATCTCAATAATGTATAAAAATTGACATATCTCCTAAAGTATAAAACTTTAGTTAGGGAAAGTAAGGTCCAATAATTAGCAAATGACCTCCTCTATATGCTAATTTGCTATGGCGGGTTTGGTACCAGTCACCCTGTATATAATATATCTACTTATTTTTTAAAACAGATAGCACAAGTGCTATTAAACTTTTTATTTTTTAAACCAGCGAAGTATTTAGCTACTGATTCTGCTTTTATTGAGCAGTCTTGTATATTGACATGTCATAGTGAAACATGTTGTTCCACTACGCTGACAAGTTTGGGTTGTCCAAATTCTTTAAATTAGTAAATAAGACAACAGATGCTAAAGCATCTAGCAATATTTCAAGTGCTTTATATAATAAAAATTGTTTAAACCTGGTACATCAAAATATACAAGGCATCTCAGAGAAAGTCTTGGAAATAGAGTTATTTTTGTATGCTGAGCATATAGATATTCTTTGTGTAACTGAACATTTCTTACTGGATCACCAATTAGTATTAAATTTTGCTCAGCACCAAGTTGCTAGTGTAAGATCACTCGACTATTCTTCGCTTCTTAGGGTCTGCAGTCAGGATACTCAATTTAAACAATTCTTGACAATACAATATATTTATTCTTCATTACACTAGAGTAACTTTTACTTAGGAAATAGTTTTACAAAAATAATTGAACTTGATAACTTTTACAACTTTCTTCAATGATGCCTCGAGCCGGAATGAATGCTCCGGATTTCTCCTACGCTTCCGAGTCGCGGTTCTGACGGAGCGAAGTCTCTGATTGGCCCAGCGAAAACAGGTGCCCGAGGGCCAATCATCGACCAAGGTATGTCCCCGCCAAAACACTCAGCCAATGGGAGCCTAGCGCTAGTTTCGAAAACTAGTAGAAGGGTTTAGTGATGTGACATTAAACAGATTGAAATGAAATGAACATGAAGTGATTGATAACAGATTAAAAATAATGAAACCTAACAATCGTCCGTCCTGACACCGTGTGCGACCCTGCACACGGCACCAGGTGGTAACCTAACATTCGGTTCTTGACAACTTACAAGATTAACTTTACTTAAGTATTACAATAATTAGATGTATAAGTATGATGTATTAATAGTTAAGTATTACAATTATAACTTACAATAGTTTGAAACCAAATACGTCAATTTAATGACAAACAACATGACAAAATATCACATAATTAATTAGTACCTATTCATATAAATGCAACATTAATTACAACATTTTGTTTGTACTAAATAAATCAGCAGTCAACCTTTTACATCAAACTAAATTTAGTAAAAATATGCATACATACTAAATTATCTTCGATTAGTATCACGATCGATCGATTATATCGTGAACTAATTAAACCCCTGAACGATCGATTAATCAGGGTGCCCTAAATCTCCTGAACAATCAATTAATCAGGATACCTAGCGACGCCTTAAAGAGCCGATCGATTAATGCTCAGTAGGCAGCCGTAGGACTTTGACACTAGTTGGATCAAGCCGCGAATCAATCGATTCTCGCGTGCTTGTTCCGTAACAATAGAAAATTCTGTTCATATTAAACTCTAAATTAAATATCAAATTCAATGTGAACAAGTTACTTTCTAGCCTCGAATGCTATCTGTTTCATCATGATCGCTTTCAGAGCTATAACCTTCGTTATCATTAACCTCTAGAGCGGTCACATGAATCCAAGGTTTCATGCGGTCCGCCGCAACTGTTGTTGGGTGTTTATTGATTGTACCTTCTATTCCTGGTATCGGTGCTACGACATAGCGGTCCCTACCTAAAACTTTGCTAACTCGGTATGGTCCTATGAACGATGGCATAAGTTTCTTGCTTTGGCCATTATTATTAAAGCTTGTCTTTATTATTTTCACAAGTTCACCTTCAGCATAAATACGAGCAGGTTTCCTGCCTCTATCATAACTATCTTTCTGTTTGCTCTGCTCGGCTTCGATCCTGGCCTTAACTTGGTCACGAATGTGTAATAATTCATCATCACAATGGGTGGAAACTATTACTTCATTAAGCATAGGATTGGTCTCCCTATTCATACAGGCTCCAAACATGACCTCAGAAGGAGTCCGCCCTATAGTTTTATGAATAGTGTTGTTAAGTCCCCATTGTATTTTACCTATATGATTGTCCCATTGCTTTTCACTATGCATAACGCTCAGTGTTTTAAGAGAATCGAGAATCGTGCGATTATACCGTTCAACTTGACCATTTGATCTAGGGCTCGCTACCGCGTTTAAGACATGCTTTATCCCCTTATCCAAACAAAATCGCTTGAATGTATGGGAGGTGAAACAGCTACCTCGATCGCTTATAAGACGATCAGGGTTCCTAAATGTACTGAAAACATCTTCTAGGGCCCTAATTACATTTTGGGTATTGGTATTTCTCACAGACCTAAGAAAACAGAATTTTGTAAACGCATCCACTATCACAATTAAGTGAGTGAATCCTCTGGTGGATTTTACGAAGGGTCCAAGATGATCTATATGGAGAGTGTGGAAAGGAACCTCCACCTTTGTTATAGGGTGTAACAATCCTTCACGAGTATTCGTATTATTTTTGCTATACGCACACTCTATGCAGGCTCCTACATACTTCTTAACGAACTTGGACATTTTAGGGAACCAATATTTGTTTTTTATCCTGTCCAACGTCTTTTCTATTCCAAAATGTCCAATGTCATCATGGTTCAATTTACAGACTTGCCACCTTGCTCCCTTCGGGACTACCCATCTAAGCTTCTCCAAGTCACCCTCTAAATAGCGAAATAGCCTGTTATCTTTAATAATATAATTTTGTTTTATGTACTGAAGGCCCTTTTCATCTAGTCCACTTTCTAAGATATCTATTATTCTACGTAATTCTGAATCTCCAAGTTGAAGTGTTTGCAGCCAATCCTCACTGCTGATAGTCATTATTGATGGAAAAAACTGTTCATCGATAACTTCGGAAGGTTCGACCGGGTTCCGAGATAACGCATCGACGTGACTCATCTTAACTCCAGGCCTGTATTCGACGCTGCAATCAAATTCTTGCAATGTCAGCCACCACCGCGCTATCCTTGGTATTAAATCCCGCTTTGAGAACGTTGAGCGCAAAGCGCTGCAATCAGTGACTATTTTAAACTCTCTCCCTAGGAGATAATAATAATAATAATAATAATAATAAATCATTTAATTCAGACCATGGTCCATAATTTGTTAGTAACAATTTAACTTAACCTATTATTAGTAAATACACAAAAAAGAAAACACAATAAAATAAATTAAATTAAAACCCGGTGTGTAATTTCACCCAATGACCCAACAATGGCGAGTCCCACCGGTCTACGAACACGCTCAGGATTCGGTTGAAGGTACCGCGGAGACGATTCATCATAGAGGCGCATCGTTTTCTTATGATTGCGTAAAAGTCATCCGTATGCGCCTCTGCAAACATTCCTGATGCACTGCATCTCCGCGATAGTCCCAACAGAGCCCTGAACGCATTATTATACTGTACACGAAGGTCGCTGTATGTCCGCTGCGTGTATCTCACCCAAAGGCTGCACGTGTAAAAGGTCTGGCAAAAGGCTTTAAAAAGCGTAACCTTCACTGGTTCAGTACACCTCGCAAACCTTCGAGCCAGCATATTACAGCGGACAGCCATCGACCTTCGTTCCCTCTCAATGTCAAGGTCATCTTTTAAATCATCGGTGACCCAGTGACCCAAGTACTTAAACTTTTTAACCATAAGTAAAGGTGCGCCACAAAGTGTTATTTCAGGCACTGTCGAGTAACTCTTCGCCTCAGATTTGAACAGCATTAATTCGCTTTTTTTGACATTGTACTTTAGCCCGTGTGTCACCGCGTAGGATTCACAGATAGCTAAAAGTTTCCTCAGGCCTCCGATCGATGGGCTCAGCAGCACCATGTCATCTGCATAACTGATGTCGTTCATACAAACACCATCAATATGGCATCCAACATTCGCGCTGCTGAGCTCATCGATCAATCTATTCATATAAAGGTTGAAGAGCCTGGGTGAGCTCAATCCCCCCTGCCTCACCCCGCACTCCAACCCGTACACGTAAACCCTAAACTTACGGAGAGAACAAACCACCGCAAGCGTTTCTAACTCGTAAGAATGGAAGTTTTTCTCTTCGGGCGACGTCTGTCGGCTATAATACGCTACTGGATGTAGGCCTTCACAAGCTTGCGATCGCTGTAAAAGAATTCCTCCGATTTCCAATCTGCTCGCATCAGTGTGCAATTCTAATTCAGCGGAAGGATCATATATAGCTAACACTGGCCTTTTACCTAAAATGTTCTTTAGCGCCTCGAATGCCCTTTCTTGCTCATCATTCCATTCCCAAGTTACATCTTTTTTTAGCAACTTACTTAAGGGAAATGAAATCTGTGCAAAATTCTCAATGAACTTACGAAAATAGCTCGAAAGGCCTAAAAATTGCCTGACATTATGTACGTTTACTGGTCGTGGAAAATCGATCACGCTACGTATCTTCTTTTCGCCTGGTCTAATGCCATTTGCACTAATCTCGTAGCCCAAGTAGTCCACATTGTCCTGTAAAAACTGGCACTTCGACAAATTCAAAGTAAGGTTGGCTCTTTCCAACATTTGCAATATTTCATCAAGACGTTCTAAACATTGTGCAGGGTCTCTTCCAAAGATTAGAACGTCATCAATATACGCTGTGGCCTTACTAAACCGAGCAGAACCTAAAATTGTATTCATCATACGCTGAAATACGGCCGGAGCATTGCTAGGCCAAATGGCATACGGTTGAATTCGTATTGGCCGTCCGGCGTAACAAAGGATGTCAGATGTCTGCTCTTCTCCGAAATTGGCACTTGATAATAACCAGAAGCAAGGTCGAGGATGATGAAACACGACTGCCCAGCAAGACGAGCTATCTCATCCTCGATAATGGGCATTGGGTACCTCTCCTTAACAGTCACGGAGTTCAGCATACGATAATCGACACATAACCTAGATGAACCATCCTTCTTTCGCACTAGTAAGATAGGGCTAGCGTAATCAGAAACGGACTCCCTGATAACGCCGGCATCTAACATTTCATCGACCATGGTCCGCACTTTCTCCCGCTCATGATGCGATAACCTGTATGGACGATAAACGACAGGCTTCCCACAATTAAGCTCTATGTTCATTTCTGTGACCTTTGTGCACCCCAGATTATTCAATGAGGTTGCAAAACAATGCTCATATTTCCTAAGCATGACTAATAGAGCTTGCTTATCTTCTTCGGAAACATTATCACCGACATGCACCTGACTTTCATCGATTCTATGGATGCTTCTTGATTCCCTGTGTACTGCATCAGAAACCCTCTTTACAACGTCAACTCGTTCAGCACGCAAAAACACTAACTTAGACGAAATTCGACAAAAATTTAAACATGGTATGACCAACACACAAATACACCCCTTAACTGAACGATAAAGGCCCCCAACAATGAAATACTGCTCATTAGGCCGCCCTGAAACCTGATCTTTCAGTAAAACATAACCATCAAATGCTGGTATAGTTGTAACCTTAACTGTCACTGTACCATAAATGTACATATCGCTTGTCGGAGAGAATTTCAACAAAGTATCATCGGTAAGCTCATTACAAGGTAGTTCACTCTCAATATTAAAGAAATTCAAACAATTTTTATCCTTATATACAAGTATATGCGACTGCTCCGTGAATGTCTGTCCCAAGAGCACAGGTACCTCTAACAAGTGGTCACTAACTACCTTGCAAAGAACACTAGCTTCTACCCCATCAACGATCATGGTCAGAGTCAAATTACCCAGCGATTGAACTACATTATTCCCGAATCCTTTCATGAATGTTGGGGTATTGTCATGTGTTACACCCAACTCCTTAACTGTAGACTCTCTAATTAGTGTGACGTCGCTGCCAAAATCTATGAACGCCTTGAATTTTAAATCGTTGACCATCACTTCTTTTATAAATTTTGAACCAGGACTCGTGGTTCTCAGGCACTCATTTGTGTCATTAATGAAATCGATCCTCATAGTTTTCTGCACTGCAGCATTAGCATTTGTGGCTTTGTTCTCGATTTTATTAAAACACTTCTCCGCTGTGTGTCCAACCTTGTTGCAATACGTGCATTTTATTAACGGCTTAGTGCAGTGCAAAAAACTAGGTCCCTTTTCTTTACAATTAAAACAACCAGTGGAGTAACTAGGTTTGACTGAGGACTTAGAGCCACCTGCATGGTTATTTCCAAAAGCCCTACCCCTAGTCTGAAAACGGTCAGTATTGGGAAGATTGTAATTCACATTACTAATTAAATATTTGAGCAATTGATCAGGATGCGTGCAACGAAGTGCCAGAGCTCCCGATTTAAGTGTTTTGTCTGTAATCCCGTGTATAATACATTCTACGGCACGGGTGCCTACAATTTCACACTGATTTATAAGACTAAGCTTCTCATAAAAATAAACTTCTATAGATTCACTATAAATACTTTTTCTTTTTATCATGTTTTCCAAGGTCTGACCATAGTTGTGTTCGCACGGAAATGCGCTTTGTAACTTTTCTTGCCACTCTGGCCAAGTAAACAAGATGGTATTCAAACTTTCATACCACGTCTTGGCCAGACCTTGTAATCTTTGCATAGCAAAGTGAGTAGTGGTTCGTTCGTCCCATCCGTACACCAAAGCGCACTCGTTCACCTTCTTTAACCACATATCCATCCGCTGGCTTTTATTAGCGGGGTCAAAGTTAGGCAGAATATTATTGTAATCAAGTCTCGGCACTGAAGGCGGTACGCTCTGATGTACAGACGGTAATTCCAAACTATCCTTAAAGTTTTTTAAAATATTAACTAAATATCTCTTAGATATAGACGGGCTACGTGACCTTTCAGTTCGTGGTTCGTGGCTACACTGCGACGGCGAGCGCTGGTCTCGTCGCTCAGGCCGTTGCACGTCATCCCGACGCCGCTGCGCCGACGAGGTGCTGCGATGACGGCTGCTTCGGCTCTCGTTGCGCTGGTCTCGTCGCTCAGGCCGTTGCACGTCAACCCGACGCCGCTGCGCCGACGAGGTGCTGCGATGACGGCTGCCTCGGCTCTCGTTGCGCTGGTCTCGTCGCTCAGGCCGTTGCACGTCAACCCGACGCTGCTGCGCCGACGAGGTGCTGCGATGACGGCTGCCTCGGCTCTCGTTGCGCTGGTCTCGTCGCTCAGGCCGTTGCACGTCAACCCGACGCCGCTGCGCCGACGAGATGCTACGATGACGGCTGCCTCGGCTCTCGTTGCGCTGGTTTTCGGCGACCCGAACGCGTTCCCGTTCCCGCCTTACTTCTGCCTCCAACATTTGAAGCCGCTGACGTTCTAGCCCGACGTCCGTATCTGAACGACGATGGCTGGGGCTTCGACTGCGTACACGGCTGCTCCGGTTCCGCATAGCCGAGGAGTCTTGTCTACGGCTCGGAGTCGAAAGCCTCCGTCCGTCAGGTGTCTGCGACATGGTCTGTAATCTCGCATAAAACGAATACATTAGAACCTAGTAAAGGTATAGGTTTTGCTGTAAATCATTTCAAGGTGTTTACAGTGAGATCCCCTTTTTATATTAATATACACACTTATATGAATAAACATTATAGATACTCAGAAAAAGAATTAATTGTACAAATATACAGTTAATTTCTTTAGAAATATCTTTCAGGAGACCTGATAAATGGAGAATTTGATCATAAATAACCATAGAATATTACATTTATATAAAAGTATCTACATACATATACACAATTACATATACTCATTATTTATTCATTACCTACCTATAGTTTGTGTTAATAATATTTATTATTAATACTTAATAAGTATACTAATATATTAATCAATATATTTACTCATATTCAAAAACAAGGAATTTATCACATCACATGAACACTATCTAGCTCTAAATTATTTACTTGATATCTTGCATTATTAAGCATAAATATACTCGAGAAATATATTAGAAATATTGAAATTCTTTAAGTATATGAAATACAGACACGAATTGAATACCTCCTCCTTTTAGAAGTCTGCTAAAAATCTATACTATAACTGATAAATAATTTTATGTGTTCAGTGCGTAATTACCGTCAAAATGATACGTAATTTCATATATAAGTAAATTCAAATATATTCTCTATAAGTAGTGGATGATTGATTACATACTTTCAGCCAAATAAAAATAGAATTACCTACGCGATATTACTTGAAAAGTAATGCACAAAATTTCATTAATAAAATTAATGCAAAATTAAGACAATAAAACTTATTTTCTTTCGGAATTTATAAATATCACATTCATTCTTTCTAACTATTAACTTCTAAGTAACATTCACTATTATGTAAGTAGGTAGTCTTTAAAATACAATCACGCCGACAGACTAAGTTACTAAAATTAAATGAATACTAAAACTTGTTTTTGCCATCGAAATTCCAAGAAAACGTTCATTCTTTCAAACAATTGTAAAAGAAGGTAGTCTTAAAAATGAACGATAATAATTACATTTCGATCACCCTGGCACAGTGCTCTAATAACAAGAGCAGTCTGATGGAAAATACCCATCAGTAAACTGAACAAATATTATCGCCATTTTGAAAAATAACTGGTTTGAGCGTGTACTTACGTTTTGGTTGTTTTACCCGCTTCTGAACTGTAAGATCACTCGACTATTCTTCGCTTCTTAGGGTCTGCAGTCAGGATACTCAATTTAAACAATTCTTGACAATACAATATATTTATTCTTCATTACACTAGAGTAACTTTTACTTAGGAAATAGTTTTACAAAAATAATTGAACTTGATAACTTTTACAACTTTCTTCAATGATGCCTCGAGCCGGAATGAATGCTCCGGATTTCTCCTACGCTTCCGAGTCGCGGTTCTGACGGAGCGAAGTCTCTGATTGGCCCAGCGAAAACAGGTGCCCGAGGGCCAATCATCGACCAAGGTATGTCCCCGCCAAAACACTCAGCCAATGGGAGCCTAGCGCTAGTTTCGAAAACTAGTAGAAGGGTTTAGTGATGTGACATTAAACAGATTGAAATGAAATGAACATGAAGTGATTGATAACAGATTAAAAATAATGAAACCTAACACTAGTTCGTTCAATAGACAGACAGCAATACATGGGGGCTCTTTAATAATATTAAATAAATCTTTAAAATTTAGAGAACGTACTGACATAGTGAGCCTATCTATTGAACAAACTATTGAAATATCCTGTGTAGAATTGACAAACTGCATAATTGTTTGTATATATAGGCCCCCTAAATCACACTATGATAGTTTTGAACTTGTTTTAGAACAAGTATTGGATAAATTATGTAATAAAACTAAGAAAATATTTGTTTGCGGGGACTTTAATGTTAATTTATTAGAAAATTCATCATTGAGTAAAAAACTAATAAATTTGTTTAAATGTAATAATCTTAGTAACCTGTTCCTAGAACCAACTAGAATAACAAGGACCAGTGCAACTTGCCTAGATAATGTGTTTTCTAATGTTACTCCGGTAAGTTCATCAGTTATAAATAAACTAAGTTCTGATCACAGCGGTCAGTTGGTTACTTTTAAATACTCAAAGAAAAAACAGGTTAATAAGAATATAATGGTTGTTCCGGTCAATAAAAAGCGTTTGGAGAGATTTAGATGTAGTATTATTAAAAATATGCCCCATATAGCCCACTCCAACAATGTAAATTTACTATACAGTAATTTAAGTAGTATAATAAATAAACAACATGAGAGTGTATTTATTCCGAAAAAAGTCTCTCCAAACAATTGTAAATCCTTCAGTGATTGGGCTACCACAGGTATACATATAAGTAGAAAGCACCTATATGATCTCTATCATGAGAAATCATATAACAAAAGTGAAAGTTTTTGCAACTACGTTAGAATTTACTCAAAATTATTTAAAAGAGTATGTGCCGCAGCCAAATCTATATATCTAAGTAATAAGATAAAAAATAGTTCTAATAAGACTAAAACAACATGGAACATAATAAATAAGGAAACTGGAAAAGTTAAGGATCGCAATACTGAGTTTAAACTTGTAATTGACAATAAAACCATTAATGTAGATGAAAATATTGCGACAGCATTCGAAAATTGTTTTGCTGACATTCCAGTTTCAACTACTAAATTGTTAAATTCTTCACCTGTGGTGGCTGAATCATTGCTGAAAAATCATGTAAGTGAGTGCAAGGAGTCTTTCAAGTTCCAACCCATAGACACCGGGGACATTTTTAAAACATTTAAGACAATTGATGTTAAAAAGACAACTGATTTGTGGGGCATATCTGTTGAAATCTTAAGTTCTATCATAGATGTAATAGCTCCTTGCCTTGTTGAAATATTTAACAACTGTATTATAAGTGGGGAGTTTCCTGATTTAATGAAGCATAGTAAGGTTATTCCTTTATTTAAATCGGGTAGCTCTACGGACCCTACTAATTTTAGACCAATTTCGATTTTACCAACATGTAGCAAAATTTATGAAAAAATTATTCTCAACCAGCTATTAGCTCACTTCACAAAAAACAATTTACTTCATAACAAACAATTTGGATTCACAAGGGGTCGTGCGACAACTGATGCTGGTGTTGAACTGTTTGAAGTAATAGCTGGTGCCTGGGAGGGGTCACAGGATGCTCTAGGTGTATTTTGTGACCTATCCAAGGCATTTGACTGTGTTCAGCATGACACTCTCATCAGGAAACTCCACCACTACGGCATCAAAGGCACTGACCTCAAACTTTTGAATTCTTACCTGAGTGATAGAATCCAGAAGGTTGAGGTTAACCGGAAAAGGTCAGCTGGGTCGGTTGTGAGAATGGGAGTGCCTCAAGGTTCAATTCTGGGCCCATTTTTATTTTTAGTCTATATAAATGATCTACCCTATATGGTAGGCAATAATCACGATATTGTATTGTTTGCTGATGACACATCATTAATTTTTAAAATGATAAGGCAGAAAACCAACTACGACGACGTAAACAATGCTCTCTCTAATGTAGTACAGTGGTTTAATGTAAATAATCTAGCTTTCAATGATAAAAAAACTAAATGTATAAAATTCTCCGCACCAAATGTAAAACAAGTTGAGTCTGATCTGCGGCTTAATGGGAACTGGTTGAATCTAGTAGATAACACTGTTTTTCTTGGAATTACCTTAGATTCTAAATTGCAATGGGGCGCCCATATCTCACAGCTAGCGAGTAGACTTAGTTCTGCAGCGTTCGCGGTAAAGAAAATTCGCTCATTGACTGATGTTAATACGGCGAAGCTGGTTTATTTTAGTTATTTTCATAGTATAATGTCCTACGGCATCCTACTTTGGGGCAATGCCGCAGACATTGACACGATATTTACACTGCAGAAAAGGGCTATTCGTGGAATGTATAAACTTGGAAGTAGAGAATCTCTAAGAGAAAAGTTTAAAGAGATTGGTATCTTGACCTTTGCATCACAATATATTTATGAAAACATTATGTATATTTATAAGAATAGTAGTAAATTTAAAACCATGAAAGATAAGCATGATAAAAATTATTCTGTGATGACAAGGAACGACCATAAATTAGCGTTTCCCAAATTAAGGCTGGCTAAAAGCACCAAATCATTTATGGGAATGTCAATACGTATTTATAATAAAATACCACAGTCAATTCAATCTCTAACGTTTAATAAATTTAAAAGAACTATCAAAGAAACATTATGCAAAAAAGGCTACTATAAACTCAAAGATTATTTAGATGACAAAAGAGCGTGGGATTGATGTCTCCACAGGTTATTTCCAAATATTAAACATTAATCACTATGTAAGCAGCTTGGCTGCGACATGATATTGGCAAGCACGAATAGCTGTCATCTGTTTGTTTGTTCATGTCATAGCAGAGCTGTATTTCTGCCAAATTGTACCTATAATAAGCACTTTTTACAAAAGAGTGCCGAGAGTTTTTTTTCCGCCGGCTTTTTTCCTCTCGGTCTACCTAGGGTTCTACTTTCATTTCGTTTTTTAAAGCCGAAGAAGAAGTAGTAGTAGACATCACCAAGACATTGGTGGATAATGGGCGATCATTATCTTTATAAGCTGAGAGACGCACACTTCTCGACGGAGGCCTTCCCCTGGATTCGTCATGTCGTCCGGACGCGCGCCGCCCTCATCCAGCATTTGACGTTCGTAAAGTGTATTAAATTACCTACTACGAATAAAAAGTTTTCATTTTCATTTTCATTTATATGGTACATCTGTTGAACACCTAGTTTGCATGTAATAAGCCATTCTACTTAGCTGATTGAAATACTCAATTAATTTATTGTTCTCCAACCGCTCCATTTACTAAGCATAATTAAATTTATATAAGGAGTTAATTTGAATAGGCAGGACCTACTTCCTGGGACCTCTCGTTTGCCGGACGAGTGAGCTACCGGGGCCTGACGGTACGCCTCGAAATTACTTTACACATTTTTGTTTTTTTGTTGTTGCTAACGTAGCTCCATCTAATGGTATAGCTTTGCAGCTAAGATCACCCGAGACCAATTTTTTTGCATTGCAATGTTTTATAATATTTTAAAGTTTATTTCATTTATTTTCATATAACACATTTTTTTATTTATTTAAGAGTAATTAAGCCAGCAGCTTTCAAAGCTAGGCGGCTACTGATGACGTTCTTTCCGCTCGCCGACTTTTTTTGACTGATCAGAGATCTAAGCAACAGTATCTTATTGACACGGGTTCAGACCTCTGTTGTTTTCCTCGACGCCTAATGCGAGGTCGTTCCACGTCTATCGATTATGATTTGAGCGCTGCTAATGGCAGCTCTATAAAAACTTACGAAAGTATTTCTTTACATCTCAACCTTGGCCTTCGTCGCGATTTTCACCGGAATTTTGTGATTGCACATTCCTATCATTGGTTCAGATTTCACTACAACCTATTCCCGGATTGTCGACACCAGCGTTATGTAGATGGAAATACCCATATTTCCGTCCCCGTTTCGGGTTGTAATTAAGTTAGCGTTAAAGCAGTGGCTTATAATAATTCAGTATTTACAGAAGTGCTTGCTGAATTCCCTGAAGTCACTGCCCCTCCTGGTTTACCCCATAAAATCAAACATAATAACGTGCACTATATAAAGATCACAGAAGGACCTCCTGTGTCGTGTCGTCCACGCCGCCTGCCTCCGCATAAACTCCTTTCAGCCAAAAGCGAGTTTGAGGATCTATCCTAAAACCTAACCTACACCGTAACCTAACCCAATACGACGCCCCGGACGCCGAAGCAATCCAAGACCGCTGACCCCAGAGCCTCTGGTGCACGGACAGAGATCGCCACCTGTGTCCTCATCGGTCCACTCTGCTAATCAGAAAGGTACCGAGAGGAAGGCGCAGTTTGACACAAATTAGAGTGGTGTACACTTAGAGCGATTAAACGCAAAAAGTTCCACATTGGTTCACCCTAACTCAGTTATTATCCTATTTTTCAAAGCTGCTCAAAGGTGTTTTATTAGTACACGCGAACACCAAAGGTATTTCGAAATCCTCATCTAACTTAGAAATACAGCATTTGGCTATTATATTGGTTACAGAAATACCACAATAGTATATTATGTAACAAGTGAGCGAAGTTGCTAATTACTGTAATTAGCAACGCTCACGAGTTACATACGACGTTTTTCAACACACTTGTGAGTAAACAGACATACGTGATCATACGTGATCATAAAATAAAATAACAAACACACTTGATAACAAAGCTGTGAATTGTGATTGAAAAATGGCGCCGAACCTCGCGCATGCGCGTAGGTTTTTTTTCCGTCAAATGTGTCAATGTCTGTATAGCATATACAGCCTATTTTAAGTGAAAATGTTGAATTTGGAGTGGTAAATGCAAATATTTTAATATTTTATGACAAATGATTGTAAATTGTGAATAATTTGTTTAATATACAAATTTATTTTACTAATATAAGGCGCAAACATTTAAAAATGTATATGGATTTGAAGTGGTATAAAACCTCTTTGTTGTTTCTGAAAATATTTAGTGTATAACCCGGACCAATAAAATATGCTCTGTTTTCTCGCATGTTATTTGCACAAAGGTACAATATAACTTTGTAGGATTCATTATATTATGCACTAGGGTATAATATATTATGTACGCGTGACTTATAGCCCAGTTTATAGTTCTAAATTCAATAGAATAACGCTCACTTTACGAGCAAGTGTGTTGAAAAGTATATTGTATTAGTCTGCATGATAAAATTGAATGTACTAAAAGAAAAGTTAATCGACGAATGGTGCCGCGTACACAACAAACATCACAGAACAAACAATGGTTAGATCAAGATTCTTTGAAACGCCCTTAATTGTCGAATTTAATTAAGATTGAATTTTAAAATACTAGGATTTCGCAGGTCACTATAGGTAAATTACTATATGTGAACAAATCAAAGGGACTACAAGAAAACACCCCTTTAAAATGGTGCAGCTATTGTCTATTGGGCACGGTTAATCAAATCTGAAACACTACAATCTCCTGTGATGTTATGTGTTCCTGTGTGTATATTTTCGAAACAATTTAAAATTTATCGAAAAAATGTTCGATAAACTTATAACTTTAATTCCAATCTTGACGCAGTGGGTGTACGGGTAAATGCGAATCACCCCTCCACCCACAGGTGGTTGAAGGCGGTGGGTGGACGGGTCATGGCCCGAAATCTTTTGGAGTAAGTTTCGGTGAGTAGGTACGAAGGATGACGGAGAGCTTTCAGCTATACTTACCTAACTCCTGTAGGTACGGCAGTTAGTTGTCGTGATTTCGTTGATTCTCAATGGGGAAGAGCGAATTGTCCAGTCTTGGTTATTGAATTGAGAGCTTCTCCTGCATTGTTTGCATTCGTCGCAATAGACATCTACCGTCACTGTTGTGCCACTCGGTAACATACTTTCTGTGACTTACAAGCCCGCCCCTGGTTCTCCTTTATGCATAATCTTGTATGAGTAGGTTAATCTTAAGTAATCTTAAGTAAGTAATCTTTTTTAACAGCACTGAATACGTGAAGTACCTGGTTCCACTCACTGAGACAAATGCTTACGGTTGTTGTACAAAATGTTTGCAATAACATCGCTGGCCGAAACCGCTATTTCTTACTATAATTATACTTACAACGTTATTTTTTGTACATACGAAACCTGAAAACAGTTTGTTCAGAATCAGCAATAGAATCGATTACAATAGTTTTTATACCTACCATGTTAAATTTTAACTCAATAATCTCTAAATGATCTTTAGTAATGTTCATACAAATCTACTGCGCGCGTATACCTTAGGTACACTACCGAGTTACTTGTTATTACTCGCGATCACAGAATGTACCTTACGCTGTTGCTTGCATGTATGAAAGTGCAGCGAGCGAGCCTATACCTATTTATTACCTATCCTGCGGAGGCGCCGCGGCCGGGCCACGCGCCGACAGTACCGACACTCGCTTGCCCCCGACCTCCCCGACGTCCAGCCAGTCAGCCGTGACCTATTGAGTGCACGTGCCAGTGCGTCACTTCTGCCTGCGCCTCCGCAGCCCACCTGTTTACGTAAATTTTAAAACAATATGAGTTATCTTTATTCAAACGTGCAATACACCGAAATGGTGCGAACACTAGCTCTAAGTGGTGACAATGTGTCCGCGGCAGTGCAGAGCTACCAGGAGAAGCTTGGTGTTCACGTGTCCTGGAATACCAAGCTGAGTGCAACACAAAGGTTGAGAGATTACGGTCAGTTCCGTCCGCCGACCGCCGTGAATCAAGGTGTTGCTGTAATACCTACTACTGTGCAAGAAGGGATTTTAGACTTCGTGCATAATAACCCCGAGAGCAGCACGGCATAAGCAGCCCGAGCCTCTAATGTGAGCCAAAGTTATGCTAGGCACACACTCCACGATGATGGACAGCAACCGTACCATTTCCGTCGAGCTCAAGAGCTGTGTGGAAATGACTGGGCGCCGCGAGTGGAGATTTGCCAGTAGATTTTAAGTAATCGCTAAGCAAACACCTTACGCCGACGAGTGCACATTTACTCGACGAGGACTTTTTAATATCCATAATAACCACTTCTCATGACGGAGCCCTCTACTCGTGAAGTGAGAGATTTTTTAAATAAAGAGTATGGCGGATGCTGGATCGGTCGAGGCGGACCAGTACACTGGCCGGCGAGGTCACTGGATACTTCGCATAAGTACTTAATTATCTGTAAATAGTGATCGTTGATAACATTTCCTAATTATTGTAAATAGTGATGATTAAATTTTTAAACACGCCAAGGTGGTAAATTGTTCATTTGAAACCAATGACTTAAAACATCTTAGTTTGAAACTAATTTAAATACCTATTAATTACCGTGATGTGAATTTTAAATCAAGTCAACGTAAGATATTAAAAATGGCTTATCAAGTATAGCATGTACAACCGTTATGGAAACTGCACCCGAGCGGAGCCGGGTACTACGGCTAAATAAATCTCACATCTCTAAAGTAATGGCTCAAAAAAAATAATCACTATCAAGTAAAATAATAGACTTTTTCTTATTCATTGACAGTTTATTAACACATAAGTTAAAAACATACCACTATTACAGTTATAAAGTTATGCATGTGTATATGTACTCAGATTTGGCTCTTGGTTTATGTAAAAATGTTTCCACCCATAATATATTTAAAAAAAGTGAATACTTGAGATCAAATTTATTCTGTTCCACAGATAACTGCAATCTTTAGTTTACGATTACAGTAAAAAATTTAAATATACATAATTTATTATATACCAATTATTTGACACAAATACAAAAATAACTCCCGATACAATAATCTCTCTATATATTTAAAAACTTATGTTTGTATACTTAAAAGTAAATTTAATATTAGGTAACCATATAAATTAAAGAAAGATGTAAAAGTTACCAGCAATTTACATTTTTGTCTGTACGGTACAGCAACAAAGCCCAATCTACATGGTGTTTGTTAGAGGGTTAGAAAACCATGTGAAGTGTATACTTAGACCCATTTTTTAAATGCTTAAATGATTTAGTATTCAATATACAAATTAGTGACATTTACTTGCAAAATTATCTGCAAATTAATACTTTAGTGTAGATATATTTTTGTCAGATCATATAAATAAATGTACAAATTGTTGAAATTCACAACAAATGAGTGATTTCAACAATTGTAAGAAACAAGGTTGCTTTTAATCCAAAAAAAAATATGGTGACCAAAAACTGCTTGAAAAATAAGTAATTTAACAGTCTTTTGGTTGCAGTGCATGTGTCAAATGGATTTACATATAAACTTGACCAGTTAGGTTAACCATCTACCAAACACATTGTAAATCAGAGGTGTTTTCATACAACGAAAACATTACAAGAAAATTTGTTCCCAACAGCTGTTACAATAAGGAATTCTGATACAATTTATTAAGTTCTATGACTACTTAAGTTAAATTAATCGGAGACATATATTCCTACAAAATATTAATTCGTTGATTGCACAAGAAGAGTAATAGACATGATCTCCAGTTCTCATTGCACCATTCAAGAAACCACTTATTGCAAAAAAAACACAATGCTATTAAATGTGTACTGAGTCCATATTTATTATTATTCCTATTTGATATATTGTTAAGTAGTTAAGTTATTCAAATGGACGATAAACTTATTTGAAAAAAGGAAAAAAAGTTTTTTTTTTTTACTTAATATGCGTCCCCAATCACAAACAATTTGTTGTTCTAGCTACCCTAAGACTTATAGTATTGCATCGCATCACAAAAGAAATAAACATTAACAATTGACAAGGGTTGACTTTTTAAATAGCAGTAATCAAACAATGTAACAACCACTGATAAGAAATGTCCAAACTAATAATTCAGCACAGATCATCAATTTGAGAATTTTTGATGGTCCGAGAAGCATAGTACTATCATAGTAACAAAAATAAATTGGTGTTCACCACACTTCTTCATTCCCAGCAAGATCAACAATCTTCTTGTATTCAATAACAACCAAATTACGCAGAAAACTTTCTGTATAGGACAAAGCCATGGCTCGGCCTTAACCAATATATAAAAAAAACTGACGTATTATCTTAAAATATTTCTTCAATATATTATTACATATCAACTGTACAATTTAGGTTTTTATTCATAAAACAAAAACAATTGCTCAGTTGTCTCAAAATTAATTGTGTGAATTATGGCATAGTTTGCTTGTATTAAAGTAAAAACTTACTGGCTCAGATCCCACTAAAATTTTGAGATCAGATTTGCCTTAAAATATGCATTAGAATTTAGAATATATCAAGTATCAACAAAACATAGCCTTAATAAACGTGCAACTTACTTTAGCAGCTGAGCAGTTGTTGGTAATTTTATGAAAAGAAACACCTAGTTCTATCAATACATATGAATGAACTTACTATCACAATAAAATGTTAAATTAATACCACAGGTATCTAAGACAAACTTATCTTCCAAAGATTATTAAAACTCTAATCTTATTTATATGTAGATATAAATATATTGAGAATAGCTTACCATACAAAGGCATACAGAGCATCTAACAATTTTATTTTTAAGTCTTCTAAAAGACTATATCTAGTGATCTCACAAAAATGTAAAAATTACTTCTACAGTAAGCCACTATTTTTAGCAAATAATCAGAATGATCAATTTCCTTCACTACTCCTTAGGCCCCAATTGATTGATAATACAAATAAAATTTACAAATTACAAAGAGTATCCTTGGCCTTATCAGTTGTTTTCTATAACCATTTAATGACTGCTCCCTATATTTGTAACTCTATTATAAAACAAATCTCCAGATGTTCTGTCTAGCAGGAGTGTCATGGCAGGCAAAATTAATTTTCAAAATCTAGGTTAATCTTGATATTAAATAATGTTTTTTTTTTATTTACTGTTAACTATCATAGGGTATACATACACAAAGGGCATATAGGAGTAATTTGTTAAGATTTATCTTCACCAAAAAAGTTGAGACAGTATAAAGAATTTTAAAAATCATCTTATTGACAAAGCAATCCTACTTTAGAAAATATATAAAATCAGCAAGGAGATATCAAATTGTAAAAATGTTTTATATTCTCATATAAAAGTGGAGTAAAAACGGTTGGAAGTTTTCAGAATAATAAACTGGATTTTTTGTGAAAACTTGGACAGATTAAGTTATTCCTATTGAAAATATCACACCATTATTACAGTAAATGATTTAGCCATTTAATATAGCTACCATATACTCTTAAAATATAGTTTTTATGCTTGTTAAAGAGCCAAATCAACACTCTCTAAGCAGAAATTTCAGAAAATTCCAAAATACCAATGGTCAGTCATGGTTAGCATTTTTTAGTTGTTGATCGCATCTAAGACAATTTCTACAACATTCAATCTACAGACTAGACACAAGATTGCTCAATAGTTTACCCAATTCAACATGCCTCAGGCCTTATTGGCGTTGTTTTCTAAATTTTCTTTGTTGGTGAGTGTAGTAAAGCTCGGTAAGCTGTGGCTCTATTTGGTGGGGCTCCTGTGGGGACTCTTGCTGCAGCTTCTTATCAGGCTTCTTCACAAGATGTGAGTTCACTGGATGTTTGAGGGCAGTTCGAAGTTGCTCATTATGTTCCTCTAATGAATTGACAGCATAATGTAAAACAAGCTCGTTCAATGTTCTGAAAACAATGAAATGAGATTAAACACTAAGTAAATTGATGGAAACATCATGGCTTACTCTGGGGTTCATAGTAGGTGTGTTTGAGAAATAATTATTTCTAAATAATATGACAGACAACTTAACAGTATAGATCTGGTACTGTTGCATAATATCTTTGAAAGTGTCATAGCCTTAAATTCTGTATGAAAAAAATCTGGGTTTGATTTCTATCGACATAACCAGGCTTCATGTATATCCAATTGAAGCAGAAAAAATTTATTAAATTTTTATTACTTTATAAAATAAATAATAATAAAATCCCCAGACAATCACACCAACTACATGGCCCCAAAGTAAGCATAGCTTGTATTATGGGATACCATGTAGCAAACTAGGGGGGAACCTAGAATATAAATAGATAAACACCCAGACACGGAACATTTTTTTCTTCTTGTTCCGTGCGGGAATCAAACCCGCAACCACTGGCGCCTGAGGCAGACAGGTTTACCCCATCTCCAAAGTGGTTGTCAAGGTTGTCGATTCTCAAGAATTGCGTAACTGCTAATTAAGTATATATTCACACCTGTATCCTTAATGGGACAGGCAGAAGATCAGAGGCTATAAAAGCATCTGAAGTCTCATTTGACAAATTTGGAGGTATTATAATGATGGTGAGAGACTATTGCCATGACAGGGGGTCAGCCTATCACCCACAAAAACATATGAAACCTCTGTACCTTAACTGAATTTTACAGTATGCCTGGGAAGAGAAGCATTAAGTACATTCTATGTTTTTGTTTTACTCCCAGCCCAGCATGGTAGCATGCTACTTAAGTTTCAGTTACAAATTGGCGTTACTTGACAATATGTAGTAGGTTACAGCTCATGGACTTATCATACAATTTGTTGTCATACACTTAAATGCACTATTAGTTAATTAGATAAACAAAGATTTTATACTTACTTATAAACATTATAAGGTTCAGCAAATCCATATCCTCTTTCAGTCTTGAATATAATACAATGATAAACCATATTATTACAGCAAATGGACAATGCCAGCTGCCCAGTGGAATTGGGCCGAATTAAGAATGTACCCTGTGATTTCCCCTCTAAGAGTTTCTCAGCTGTGTCTCGTGTACAATTTTCCACCATCCAACTGACACTTTCTCTATGTGCATACAATTCTTCAAGTTTGTGGATATTGTCATCTTCTAATGCTTGTAAATATTCATCTGTTTTCCCTCGCCTCTGCAAATACCTGGAAATAAAAGTTATTTTTGTAATTAATAAAAGAAACTCTTAAAGATATGCACATTACATAAATATCTAGCATTCAGAACTTACGTTTTACATTTGTCTTTGATTTTATACAAATTTATAATTTCTGACTTCAGTTTGGTTATTTCTCTTTCTAAGGTTAAATTAGATTCTACAGTTTCACGTAAAATGTTGTTCAGTTGTGACCTAGCTTGTTTCAAGCTGTTGACTCTAGATATTAATTGTTTATTATTTTCAATGAGATCATTTTTCTCATGAGGTTGAGCTTCAGATTGCATTTTTTCTTGCAGCTTCAAATGCTCCTCACAGACTTTCACAGTTTCTATAAAGGCATCCAATGCCTGCCGTTTAAATTTAACTTCTTCTCGTAGCCTCATATATTTATCAGAACGTTCATCATATTCCCTAGTTTTGAGCACAAACTCCTTATGAATTTCTTTATATCGCTGTTCAAGTGTCTCATCTGTAATATTTTCTCCACTATCATTTTCTTGATGTCTAGATAGTGGATACATGAGCTTAATATCAAGGCTGCTATTACAATGCACAAGTGAATATTTTGTATAAAATATAACCAATTCAACAACAGACTTAAACTCAAAAGGTTCACAAAATCCAAAATATCCATCTTGATTATAAATTTTTATTAATTTATTAGTACCACCTTTTCTCACAGTTAATGTATATCCACTGTCCTTATTAGAAGAATTCCGAACTAGAAAAGTTCCATCACAAGTATCCCTTAACTTTTCGTTTGCTTCATCTCTGAAAAGAGAAAAAAACTTTGTTTAACTAAAGCTGTTGAATAACAAATACATCTCCAATATAATGTGAAAACATTTTTAAAATAAATACAAATTTAAAGACTCATAAACATATTGGTTCAGTAATGAAAAACTGAGAATTCTAGACTAACCTCGTAATGTCGCCCCAGTACCATTCAGCATTTTCAAGGCTTTCATCCGACTGCTGCGGGATTCCTATTTCCACCATTATAACATCATCGGTTTATAAACTCAGCGGTGAGAAACAGAATTTCCACAGTATAAATCAAGATTCAGCTGCCGAGCGGCTATAATCACGTACTTATAGATACTACTTCCGTCTAGTTGAGGTTAAAACTAATTTGACCGATTACAGAAAATAATTATTTATACATAGCAAACCAATTGAAAGAAAAGGTACAGATGCCGCGACTAATCGGAATATCTCAACTGTTGACCGATACATAGGAAAATGAATATCTGGAACACAAAGGAAATGGGCTAGCTTGATGTGAAGTTTATGGCACTAACGGTTCAAATTATACTCATATAATTACATCACTGATATAATTTAACAGTAACACAAAACTATATTCAGATGAAAATAAGAATAGGACCGCTTTTCCACACAAACTGTCGTTTTCATCATATTTAAGCCATATTCAATACACCCTTCCTTTTTGCTGCTGCTGCCTGCTTTACTTACATCCGCCATAGAGCAGTATCGTTGTTCGCATCATTTGCCTAAGTCGATATGGCAAAGAAAAAAGTCATGCTGAATCACCGGTTTCCATTTTTAAATTTGATTAAGTGTGTAACTAACCTGAGCTTTAACACTCTTGTATTAATTGTATATGTACGATAGCGTATATAGAGTAACTAAACTTGATTTAAGTAATAGAACTCACACAATGCCGGATTTTCATACTACCCACCGCTATCCTACAAGATCGCCTAAAAATTAGAGGAGTCTTTGTAAATATTATACATACTAATTAAATCTGAAAGGTTTTTGAAATCAGAGATTTAAATTTTACTTTTGGAATATTACATTTTAATATGTTTGTATCCTGTTGATTCTGGCAATAAAGTGTATTTATATTGTACATATTCCCCGCGCTTTATAAAAGGAGTGGAAATATTTTTCTTTGAAATATCTATCAGTAGCCATACAAATTGAATTCTGCTCAACTAGCCACAGCCACAAGGTTTATGACAACAAGGTTTTTAACTATGCTAGTGAGGGCAATCGGAAAATTATTATCCTTGAAAACTTAGTTGGGTTCAATACCAAAACAGTGGCATTTATTTTTAAGCCCGCTCTTTTCTCGTCCATTAATTCACAGCACTAATTCGCGCCGCGAATTTGCTGTTAATTCGCGATGTGAACGACAAGCCTTCCTGGTGGAACACTTACCTACATACAACTTACTTACAAAAGGTCTTGCTAAGTTCACTCACGACTCACTCACAGTGAGGATTGGCCGCGACCGCCTGTAGTGCTCTTTCCCTCTGTCCGGACCTCTCTCTTTCGTGCACCGCGCTCTTTCGCTCTAGGCGAAATTGAGCGCCCGCGTTTTTTTCCGCGCCCGTGACTGCCTTTCACGAAAGTCGTCCTGGTTAGGGGGCCAGTCCCGCCCTTGGTACTTGCCCGGTCTGCCACCAGCGGCAAGCCCCGGGTAAGGGCCTCGGGCCGACCAGTGCTCCCCGACTAAGGGTCGCCCTCCGCGAATTTTCACCCGGCATCGCCGAGCCAACCGCCACTGCGGAAGCCGACCGCTCCTGCGCCACTTCCCGCCGCGCGCCGCCAACCGGCCGCCGCTCGCGAGAAGAAGCCGCAGTCGAAGAGGTCGCCCGCCGCCGAGCCCACCACCAGCAAGCCCACCAAGGCTGTGACGCCGCCGGCCGTTAAACAATCCCGAATACCGGCGAGAACGCCGCCGCCCGTATCGGTGGCTCCGTCGACCGCCGAGACTGGCGATACTACTAAAGCGGTAGTGGTAGTATCGCCGCCTTTTGCGTCGGCCCTGCCGCCGATAGGGACGTCCGCTGTCTCGCCACGCCGAGACGACTTACCGGCCGCCCTGTTCACCGACCTGGTGCAGCAGCTGGCCCAGCTAACGCCCGACGCCACGGAGCAGATCTTGGCCAAGGTATACGCATACCACGGCCTGACTGCCCCAACGCCGCTGCCGCCAAGGCTGCAAGCTGGGGAATTGAGTACGTCGCCCTCCACTCCCGGGGTGGGCGACGAATTCTTCCCCACACCGCCGCCGACGCCTCTGCAGACGCCGGTCCGCGCGCGCCCGCAACCTGTGGGCACCCCGCCGGACCAGATGCTCACGGAGACGCCGCGCCAGCCTCCCCGCCTGCCTCCGAGGCGACAAGCCGAGGCACGTAGGCGAAAGGTGCCCTCCGCCCCCCCCCCCGCCGCACCCCTCGCCGCCGCAGCCGCGCTCCCTACCCAGGGGCGCCCCACACCGCCATCCCAAGGGACGCCGTTGAGCATGCTGGTCCTGTCCACCTCACCGGACATGGACGGTGCTCCGGTGCCCACCACCGCCATGTACTACGCAACGGTACATGGTACATGGCGCAAAGCGGCCTGCGCATGCGCAGCTCCGTGGCAAAGCACCGGTGATGCGGCCTGCCGCGTGAGCCCCGGCTACCCAGCCAGCCGCCCGCGCCGCCGCCGCCTCGCCGACGCCGCCCACGCCGCCGAAAACCACGACGAAGTCCCGGTACCCGCCGCTGATTGTCGAGACCCTCCCCAACTGGCAGACCCACGTCCACCGGTTGAGGGACGAGCTCGGCCGTCCAGCGAACGTGCGGGAAAGGCATGCGGTTCACGTCTACCGACGACGTGGAATACCGCGTCGTCCAACGATATCTCACTCAGCTGGAAGCGGCCGAGAAGATCTCTTGGTTTTCCTACTCGCTTCCGGCTGAGCGGCATATCGAGGTGGCGATCCGCGGCCTCTCCGCCGACACCCCAGCAGGACATCCAGGATGAGCTAAACCAGCTCTCCTTTCAGGCGGAGTATGTGCGGCCCATCCGCGCTCGACACGGGCGCCCGGGCTGCATTTTCTACGCCCAGATCGCCCGTACGAAGAACTTCGCCGACATCTACGCTGTGTCGGAGCTCTTGTGCATGCCAGGGATCAGGATTGAGTCCTGGCGAGGCAAGAGAGGTCCGGCACAGTGCCACCGGTGTCAGCGGTTCCGGCACTCGTCCCACCACTCCACAGGCCTATTGCTTGTGTGCGGTGCGGGGGCGAGCACCACGCCGCAGAGTGCCCGCACCCGCGTGAGGAGCCCGCCACGTGCGCTAATTGCGGGGAGTCACACCCCGCAATTAGCGCAGCGTGTCGCGTCTTCCAACGCGAGGCGCGCAACAGGAAGGCGGGCACTGTCGCCCTAACCCGAGATGTCCCAGCCGCCCTGGGTCAGGCGAGGAGGCTGGTCAGGCTGTTACTAAAAGTAACAGTGAGTAGGTACCTATTTATTTATTTATTTAAAAGTACTTAAAACTAAATAAGTTTCTAAACATTAATGGCTTTCTTCGATTTGCCGGGTAAGGTTGGCTTAGAATGGCCCTCTCAAAAAATCTTTATTTCGTAGGTATTTCAATACACTTGAAATAAGTCAAACTATTTACCACTCCTGGATAAGCGTGTCGCAAAAGGCGACTTATCAGAGTGGCCCTTTCGGGGGACGCCTGGCTAGTGACCTCCCTTCATGTAAAGTTAGCCTTCAACAATCACCGTCGTGGCGTTGATGTATTCCGGCATTATTTAGTCAAGAGCCAGTTCTTAACTTCATCTCAACTTATCATAACTTATCATACTCATCATTTTTATTTATTTTATTTTATTTATTTTTTATTTTATTTTATTTTTTTATTTTTACATTGAGGTAACAAACAGTCTTTAACAAAAAAAATAATACAAGCTATAACACAAATAGACCTATAGTACCATAAAAAATACAATTTAAACTAACATTCAATAACCTTAATAAATAACATTTTATTAATTTTATTAATTATAGTTTATAACCCAAACAAAACAAATCACAACCAATAACAAAAACAACCAAATAACCAAATATTTAACCGTATATCTTTTTGCTATATCTATTCTGTATGTTCTCAAGTTTCGTGAAAATATATCGATTGTTTTACGTTTTCATCATAGGCTTCTGGAGCACTAAATAGCCTAGCCGTATATATTTTACTTTTTGGCCTCGCCTGTCTCCACTTGCCTAAAAATCGTACAAGCTGCATTAACAATAGTTGAAAATAAATCGGGGTTACTGTTTGAAGGAAGAGGAGGCCTTAGTCCAGCAGTGTGCGTCTCCTGGCCGATGATGAAAGGGTAGCTTAGACTTAAAATATGCCAACGTAATGTCGAGTTATTATCAACTTTTTCAGCTTCTGTTCTTATTTGATGATTTTATTCGTTATCACCTTGTAAGCATGATAACTACTTGTTTTGTAAGCCTATGAGAGTCAAATAAATTACAAAGGCTTGTTTAAGCGCCCTACTCAAAGCACTGCTTGCAGGGCCCTGCTTGCAGTGGAACTGCCAATCGTATCGCGTGTATGCATGCAAGGCTGATATTTTAATTCTTTCTTTACTCTGCCGCAGATCGGCCTTTATTCTACAAGCCTTTTCTTTCGTTATGTATTCTGTATTGGATTTTTACTACCGCTTGACGTTCAAGCTATAATCCTCACCAACCTATAGCTATAACGCCGAACAATTTAATATTTTTTACATGTATCATTATTTATGACTATTTCATCTCTATTATTTGGCATAGACAAAACTCGTTTTCATTGAGATTTTAAAAGTGAGGTAATAGCTTGAACTGCTTGAAGGACACTTTAAGGATTGACTGGCTTAAAGTTCTGGTAAGCAAACCGTAAAGACAAATCTGATTGATTGATTGACTGAATTAAATGACAAATGTTCTGTGGAAATGACTGATTGATTGGAAAAGGCCGCCAGCCATGTTATTTATTTAATAACAAAACAATTTTTTCTATTATACTTGAAGAAACCATGAAATGAAAGTCACAGTAAAAAGTAAGCCAAACATTAAGTTATTAAAATAAAATGACAAGTTACTTCTGAGACTGGATCAATACATTTATATGTCTTCTTAAAGGCTGGACCGGTGTTGCAACTTGGCGTTGGGTGGCTAACGACGACAACTGTGGCATATGTCGTATGCCCTTCGACAGTTGTTGCCCTGACTGCAAGTTACCTGGAGACGAGTGTCCTCTGGTGTGGGGTGCCTGCTCTCACTGCTTCCATATCCATTGTATAGTGAAGTGGCTCCATTCACAACCTCAACAACAGTGCCCTATGTGCAGGCAGGATTGGAAATTCAATAACAAATAGCCTGATTAAACTTTCTGGTATGTATAATGAATGAAAATATGTGTTATAAGTTTTTTTTCTTACTTTAGAATTCTACTTACATTATACTTATTGATTTTATTGTTCTTTTGTCTGTACATAGGTTTTTTGTTTTACTTATTCAGAAGTTTATGTGTATTATCTACTTCAGCTTAATATCTACCTAAGGACCTGATCATTTCAATAGTTCAGTTTTGATTTTTTGTTTTTTTTTTATCTTGGTTTACTCTTTTACTTTTTATTATTTTCAAATTGTGTGTTACTGTTTTTGACAAATAAATGTTTTATCTATCTATCCTGCTCTCAGGTTTGTAGAATTATTGCAATTTATTTTAATATACTTACCTAATTAAACAATTCTCAGAGGTATTACTGCTGCCCAAATTGTCATTTTTATTTTTAGATTTAATGATAATACGGAGTAGGTACTTAATATTATTATAACAACAGTAATGGCTTAGTTAGAGAATACACAAGACAAGTGAATTTGGGCCTTTGGCACTTGGCTCACTAGCAATTAGAGTACCTCAGTAAAGTTGGTATACATTTTCAAATGTTATAGAGTACTTGTTTGTGTTATTTATATTTCAATGATACATAGTTATTATGTTTTGGTAAGACTCCTGAATTCCATTCCCACTCCTAAAATAAGCTAATATTGTGCTAATTAACTATTAACATGAAAGTAAAGATGTATAAATGCTTGTAAGTGTTATATTAATATTATGGTTTTAATATTAGTTGGATGTACTTAAATACCTTACTTCTAAACTAAATAATCACAGTAAATTGGGTTGGCTTAACTCTTCCCTACCAATTAGTGAACTTTGCAAACTATACTAAAAAAATTACCAAATCCATTTCAAATTTGAAGCAAATCTTTCATACTTTTCTTACATATTTAATTTTCTTATAACACCAAGGTATCAATTTGTATGGACCACAGTTTTTTTTAGGCAGTGATTGTAATTTTTGCCAGTTCTTGACCATACTAGTTTTTAAACAAGATTTTCATGTTCTTGTCCACTTATTATGGTAAAAGTATGTTAATGGTTCTATACTACGACATCCTCCCTGGTGGTATATACTCTACTGTGCCAATAGTGAGGGTGTGGGTTTGATTCCTGCAATCAACAAAAAAAGTTCTGGGTCGGGGTATTTATCTATGTGTATATGTATTTATAGGTTAGCACCCCAGGTTCCCCCCCAGTTCGCTACAAGGTATCCCATATTTAGCTGTAGTTACTGTGGGCCCATGTACTTGGTGTGATAGTCTGGGGATTTTATCATTATACTCATTGTAAAAAGATTTTTAGTTGAAAATTGTTTTGCTCTGCAAGCTCTGCAAATGAATAGTTGAAGTATAAGCAAAATTGATCAATTTGTTCCAGATTATAGATTTACAGGTAAGTACACATTTATACACTAATATTTTTCCTTTTTTTTTTTAAACATTGCCTGCTATGTAAAATATGTGACACAAATAATAATTTATAAATATACAGGGTTAATTTTAATTAGCGCATCA
>OX101731.1:26044716-26085716 GCA_944452665.1 Stenoptilia bipunctidactyla
TCGCGTGCATCACGCCTTCACATCAAAGGATGTAGTGGAGTATCTGCACGCGAAGACAGGACTCAACATGAGGGTCGAGCGGTTGGAGTCCCGCCACAGAGTGAGCTTCAACTCCTTTGTGGTGAGAATGCCGACCGAATATCTGTCGACCTACATGATGGAAGATTTTTGGCCGCAGGGTGTCGTGTTCCGTCGCTTCCGAGGACGGATACTTGACACAAGGATTTCGCGTCCCACGTCGCAGCCCATACGTGTGAATTAGTGTAGTTTTAATATATTGTATGTATTTTAGGTTAAGGTACCTTTATATTTTCTATAGGCCTTATACATAGTATTTAATATCTTGTACTAGTCTTAAGTTACCTGAAATAAATGAATTATTATTATTAACCGTGGGTCGGTTTGTTTATAATAGCCCTACCGGCCCGATTGTATAGGGCGCCCTACTCAAAGCACTGCCTGCAGGGCCCTGCTGCACTATGCATGCAGGGCCGATCTGCGGCAGGGTAAACAAAATATCGGCCCTGCATGCATACACACAAAGCCATTGGCATTGCCACTGCAAGCAGGGCCCTGCAGGCAGTCTGTGCTTTGAGTAGGGCGCTTAAGCGTCTCGTAAGAAGGGTTTACCTGGCTAGACCACCCTTCATATAAAATCTGCCGTCAGATATCACCACTTCGGCAATTATGAAAAGCCAGATTGTTCCAAGCTGTGTAACAAGAGAAAAAAAGTCTGTTTACCTGCCTACTTTTAAATTCGATCACATCTTCAGTTACCATAAGGTGCGATTGATATCTAACTCGGACTAAGTTTTTAGTAATGAAAGCTCTTCAATTCTTCTGGTTTCGGTTAAATGGCTCCAGTATATATACCTACAGAATATCTTTCTAGCTTCTTAAGTTTATTTATTAGAACCTAAGTTGGATATTAATACATATCTAGTGTGCGTTTATAGGCCGTTGCCAAAAATCGCTCCTAATTTTTTTAGTGTTCTTCAAGAGTTTCAAAATATTCCAACTAGCAACTGAATTTGTATTATTTGATATTTTCACATTTTTGAGTTATTACCTATTGGTAGGTAATAACTCAAAAATGTGGTACCTACGTGACTTTTCCGTATAGGCCGTACCTAGTATACTCTTTGATAATTATTATCTTAAAATTCATACAATTTCTACTTTTCTTTACTTGTTGTGGCGGGATTGTATAGTTTGCCATACCGTGAAAGGCACTATGTAGCTAATATTTGTAAAATAAGTCGATAATATACAATTACGAGACATAGGTACACATACATGACAGCTTTAAATAATTGTTTTCTTTTTATCTAACGAATGACTTATAAAAATATTAAAAGAATATTACATTACCTACAGCAAATCTTTCCGAAGCATAGTTTTGGCAGGTAATAACATATTGTTCCGATCAAAGTTAATGCTTTGTTTGTTCTCTACCTCTTGTTTTCAGATACAACATATTAGTTTTTCAAAGTTCTTTTTACATTTGGTATCCCTGCTCTTGAAAAAGTTTATAGACTACTTTTATTATTTAAGCATGTGTTGTGTGGTATAAAATAATATGCAAACCTTCAGTGCGATCACAGAAGTTTATCGACTCGTAATGTTCGTATAGTATGGAGTCGGTTGCAAGTTATAAGCAACATTGTAATTTATTTATTTACAAATATTTAACAAAACCACATGTTTACAAACATTCAAAATTAACAAGGCACACATTTATTTAAACTTGTCGTGCTGCAGTGGGTAGATTTATTATTGTTGCTCACCAACCGACTCCATACTATACGAACTTTTGCGAACATATGAATCGATAAACTTCTGTGAGCGCACTGCTTAGTTGACTGATTGTGTAATCTTACACACCAGCTTCTGATTCTCTATCGTAACTTTTACTTCACAGATCAAATATTTGTCAGTTTGCTAGTATACGGTATACATTGCTTAGTTCCTTGTTGCACTCAGTTGCCAAACATAACATTGTCTGTGTTAGTGATGCAACAAATCTTTGATTTTTGTACAGAAGGCAGCAGGTCAAGCGTTCTAAATCTTTCAATTTTTTTTTATTTAATGTGAACTCTATGCCCTGGACATTAGGTCAAAAAATGTTTGTAGATATTTGACAGGTTTGTCTGCTGCCTTCTGCACATATTACCAGTCATTCAATTACACTAGGTTATCTATACATATAATAAAATGGTAGGAAAGTCTAAACTGTACATTGAATATTTTTTTAAAAGAATACTTGGAGTATGATCTACAATCGAAACAGAAACAAAAAATATAGTTTTTAGAATTTTTGTCTGTTTGTCTTTCCGGGATAAACTCAAAAAGTACTGCATGGATTTACTTCAAATTTGGCATGAAGATAGTTAAGAAGTCGGGTCAACATATAGGCTACATATTATCACGCTAGCAGTGTTATAATCGTAGGTGCGTTTGGTGCTGCATAGCGTTCACGCAGACGACGTCGCGGGCAGCAGCTAGTCTTACATAAAAACATAAAACATTATTTAACATTCACATTTTTATTGATGTTTTTTTTTTACAAAATAATAAATTATACTAATAAACTCTCAAGCACAAGTGTGGTAAAATTACTAGGTACAGTTTCTTATAAGAACATACAAATAATTTTGCCACTAAATAGCAATAAAGCAAATAAAACAGCCGGTGTATAATAAAGATTTTTTTATTTAAGGGTACTTAACACCAAAACACACTCACTTTTACAATCGACTACTAACTTACATTAATTTATACAGTCACTTTAACTTAAATTGAAATCGTACAATTCAATGAAAATATTTATGAAACGGCATTTCTTTATGATGTAATTATTTGTAAGAGATTCTTTACAAAAATATTGTGTTATATCTGCCGCTACACTAGATAGTTCATTTTTGATCTTAGTTGAGAAACTAAACGAGGCCTTAAGCAAAAAATGACATAAATCTTACTACGTCATAGATTTTGTTTTAAATTGACAACAGGGACCAATGATAAATGCTTAAGAGCTGAAACGCAGCGAAAGGAAAATACATGCAATTGTAACTTCATATAAAATCTTTGAAAATCAGTTTGCGTAGTTTATTTTCTTTTAATATAGCTGTTTTCTATGAATATCACGATTGGCTCTCTTGACGATACTGATCGGTAATTGACAATTCAATTCAATTCTTTGGTTATAATGGCAACCAGCCGTCGTTACTAGGCGACGTACTATTACTGCCAGTATCACGTGATGAGACAGACTCGGTATTACAAGTAAGGTCAAGTTTGCATGACAGAACGTGTGAGGCGCGACGAGGACCCAATTACCAAAATGAAATGTACATGATCGATGACATGTGCTGCCACAGCCACCCTAATATCTTCGATTCACAATTAGGAAGCGAGGCACAATCTATGTTGGCCATATTAAAGTACCTACCTACTAGATTTTTTCCGCCGGCTTTTTTAGTCTCTTGGACTACTGTAATATCTTATTAAACAATTATCAACACCTAGTTAGAGCAGAAGAATACAATGATAACGTCATCAAATGTTTTAAACTTTTGAATTTTGAATTTAGTTACAATTCCATATTTTTTCCGTTCACCGCTGAAACCGCGCGGGGACATGGTTGCAGCCCTGAGGAACTCCCTTAAGTTTTACGTTCTTAGGTAATGCGGAGGCGGTGGAGGCGGCGGGGCGGGTCTCAGGCGATGACCTCGTTCTAGTTGGCGTCTCCAAGATGCCATGGCTTCACTCAGGGTCCATAGCTCAGAGAGCAACGATAAGTCTAGTTGTCGAAGGCTGGCCTGGAAAAGAAATAAAAGGAAATGTTATTCGTTTGTAAGTTGAATTTGAGTTAGGGGCCGGGTACTTTGTTGGTGATTCATGTTTTGTGGGGGAAATGCCGTAATCGCCACGCTTGGCAGGCGGGTTGGCGATCGCAGTGTGGTGTTGATATACACAAAATGATGCTGCTGCCCGTTCTCTGGTTTGTCCCTTAGTCGACTCTTACGACACCCACGGGAAGAGATGGCGTAGCGTTATTCTTATGGCTACACCACACGATAAAGTCCAGTAATTAAAAAAACATATTAAATATAAAATACAGTTTAATATAAAGAATCGTAAAAACTGAAACGCAATAGAACAAGACATCACATATGCGTCTATTTGATATCTGCCTACAGCGCCTACTTTGAGTTCTATTTCCAGTAACATAGTATAAAAACAAATTTTGTCCACATTTTTACTCAATTGTTTTAGGCGCGCAACGCAACCGTAATATCTTGAAGGAGGTCAGTCAGTTCAATCAGGATATGAAGTAGCCTATGTCATCTTCGACCCTTTACTATTTTCATGCAAATTATACCCTTTTGTGTCTCCAATATTACGCCATAATATTAATATTATTTTTGGCATATAAAGAAAGAATCAAACAGATTTAGAAACAAACTTGACTCCTAGCTTTAACTTAGTAGAAGTAGTAGCATTTTTTGCTATAAGGAAAATATTTTCTAATGGGGAGTTTTCTGACAGCTCATAAAAATTAGTTCAAAAAACCTCTATAGATGGCACTTTTAAAAAGCCGAAGGCGTTAAGTCTGTAAACTATAATGTAGGTAAGTGGTATCTACCATCTATGGTTATTTATACGTTCAATTTCTGATACAGACATCAATTAATTTATTTTACTTTTAAAAACGCAGTGTGGAATAAATTCTTAGCCTTCGCCTTTTGTAAAGCGCCATCTATCGAAGCCTTTTGTACCAATTTTGTACAGTTTTGTTTTTTTAATGAGCCGTCAGAAAACTCCCCATTATAGGAAACTATTTTGAACTCTACGAGCAGCTAGACTGCATCGTTTATTATTAATTCACGGCACTTATTATTAACTTGTTACAATAGATGCACTATTACTCGTATAGACCATTATTATTTATGAATTCATTTGTTTCTGCGTTAGTTTGGAAATAAAAAATTCAGGCGTAGTAACAGTAATACCTTGGTGCGACCTTCAATATTCCGACCGATTGCGTTAGTTAGGAATGCAATGCGATCACGATTCTCACAAGACTTAAATAATTTTGTGTCATATTTATTTTTGATATTAGGTTAGTCTAAAATCAAACGTAAGGTTTACTTTTCATGCAGAACCGTAACCGGCGATCATGCATGTAAAGATTAATGAACGTGGAGGAAGCGAAAGAGTCTGGATCGTAGCGATTGTCGATTCCTTGTCTCTGCCTACTCCAAATGGAGACAGGCGTGAAGTTATGAATGTATGGATGCAGAACTAGTTTCTTGGATTGTCAACTTAAATTTCGTCGTCAGGTGAGATAGAGGTCAAATTCGGCTTTAGTACCTGATGGAGAAAACTCTATCAAAACTTTTGTATTTCACTGTATTTGACTAAACCAGCGATTTACTACACTTTCATCTGATGTTAGGCGACGCGCGACGATGAAATTGATAATAAAAAACGGTGAATTAGGAAGAACCTAGTTTTTTATAAAGCAATAATCAGAATACAGTATCGCTGCTGACGATATTATGAAGCAAACTACAAAGTCTGAAATGATACATACGAGTCATACAAATGATAAGTGCTCGCAAGTCAGGACGTTCCTTTAAGGAACCCAACCACAAATGAAATTCTTATTGAGTTACGAATCTAAATCTTAGTATCTCTTAAATACTAAGTATTAAGTACACTTTGTGATTACAGCGAAAATTTAATCGTGAAATATGCCGATTACCGTTAATTAAAAACTTGCAGTTTCGTTTCAAATCGCGATCATTCTGTGATAGCAATCGATTCGGAAAATGGGGAAAGTGGGCATTCTTTACGGTCCGGTAGAGTTGTAAAAATGCGTCTCTAAACAATCTATCCGTGTCATTATCTTCGCGTGAGCACGTCATCAAAAAATCTTCATTGATTGTTGATTGCCGCTCACGAACACTAATGAAAGGAGAGAGTATCAGCTGAGGAGTAATGTGGAACGTGAATAATTAAGTCATCTGATCTCTTTGGTTTCTATTTCTAGCAAGCCTTTGAGACGTTGCACGGTATTTGCGTTAAAACATGTTTTCAGAGACAAACTTTTAAATAACTTGCTAACAAGAACACATGTGCAAAGAAAACTGTGTTTTGGGGTCAAAACTGTTTGTTTGAGTATAAATTCGATAGAAATATCCTGTATAATATTTCAGACTACTGAGCCCTCGTTTGTCATATGAAGCAAATGAAAGGTGACACATAGAAGGCATCCTGAAGCTGTATTTATTTATTATTCACAAAATCCAGACTTAGAACTAACTTAAAAAACATATCTTGTGTAACATATCCTGCATGATCATGTTCTTTCATTCTTTTTCATGGTTCAAAATTCAAAATCTATGAAAAACTGATAGCTTTAGCATGTCAAAGCAACATTAAGTCAAAACACCCTAATCTTTGTTTATTAAAGTTGTCGAAAAAGAGGGTTATTCGAAGGTGTGGGTCTTGTGATCTATCTCTTTCAAATAGTAATATGAATGGAACGTAAATTAAATTGGATTTCCCCCACGCCCTCATCACAACACCACCGGATATGATGCCCCATCAACGAAATACTTCCAAAACCACAGGTCATTGGTTCACACCCCATTCCGCTATTAGATTTCATATTACGCCACGTTAAAAATGTACTTTCCTTAATAGTGACTGTACAAGAAAATATAAGGACAAGAATAAACATGTTTTGTTTACATTGATACCGAAACGAGTTTAAACATGCGTGGTTCAATGGCAGTTCTCTTTGAAAACTTAATAGTCCCACAAAAAGGAAAGCAAAGCTCCGTTGAGATCAACAATAGTCCGTGTTGTTATTGAACCATCTAGTTCAAAGGAAACTTTTAAGTATTACTGCATCAAAACATTCACCTCGTCCGTCTGCCGGGCAATTGTGAGCATTTCCATTTGAGTACGGTTGCAATGAACCAATGAATCAATTCTGGACCACATGCTGTTTGTATTAAACGTTGCGGAAAATACAAGTGATATGTGCCATTTCAATTTAGAATACAGATTTTAAATATAGCTTCTCTTAATAGCGCTCAGAGTACGTCCTAGTTCTTTCAATATTATAGTGTGTTATAGAGTAATTTTATTATAGCATCAGCGTATAACAAATAGTAGTGAATTGATTCGGTGATTACAGGTCTGCGGTCGAATGTCGTCGCTTCGGCAATTATGTATTTCCGCAATATTTTATTATCCTCCATCCTTGACCTCATCGTCACTATCACAAGGTTAGATTGAGGTCAAACGTCGTATTACTCACCCGAAATATTGAATTATAAAGCAATCAACTGAGGGAGCGTTAAATATTTTATGCTCAAATAGGCATTTCTAAGCCGTAGGCTAGATTGCTGGAACATTACGTTATGCTTGATTTCTTTCGTTCATATAAATACTGTTACTTGATACAAGGTATCCGACGTCGAGGAAATTAAATTGCTGGCCTCATTGCCTGCCAACTTTCTTGCAAAAGCCCTTTCTCGTGATTATATTTTATTAGAATTATCGGAAGTTAACTTGGTCGATACAAAGTTATTCATTTATGAAGGCGCCGCACACTAGACACTATTTAACGGAAACCAAGTTACCGAGAGGGCCCATTGACACAGCTACTAATAGGAATTCAATACAGTTAGTTACGGAGGCGTTAGAAAAACCTCTGTGGGACTCGTCCACCCACGGATGCTAGTCCAATCCAGTCCCTGTGTTTTTATCCAACTATGGAGAGACTTGTTGCACATATCGTTACTTGTCGACTATCGATTGGCTCGCAGCGTATACCATATTCAACCTACACTATGTATAATAAATAAACGGAACGCCAACTGTGGGCTAGTGTAAAAGCCACGCTCCGATTACCACGGTGATCGGTGGCTGATTGATATTCACTAACAATTTACTCCTGCTAAATGGCTGACCAACACACAAACCTGATCTACTTTAACGGCCGAAAGTTCAGACATACACGGCGCACGCCGCCCGACATGCTCATAGGCAGTTCGCCGAGGATCCGGTTTGAGATAACTTTTTACGCTACTCTCAAAACGAGAAATTGATTGGCCTGCATTCACGGAGCAAAAAGGGCGCTAAAAGCGATCTAACAGTTCGACATATACAAACACAAGTACGATAGATTATCGCTTTAACGGTGACGAAGAACATTATGAGCTACTGGCAACCGATAAAAAAAGCATTGACCGCGTAATATATTATCAATTAACTGAAGATATGCTATCAAGGACAGATGCTTAAGACAAAAAAACTTTGAAGGCTTGACAAATGGCGCACCTGCGGGATAATTCTTTGTCGTTATGAAGTAATGCGCTGTGGAATTGCCAATCTAAGTGATGTTCACTGACGGTCACAGAAGCATGACCTTTTTTACGCTAATGTATCGCCAAAAATGTACTGAATATTGACTGGCACCTGCAGTATAATTTTATACAAGTTATTACATTCTTTACTACGTTTAGAGGTAATTATTTAATATTCTCGAAGTAAATTCTTGTGTTTATCTGATTTCACCTGTATATTAGAATTTCATAATAGCCTGTTACGAAAGGTGATAAAACCAGTTTGGACATTCCTTGTCTGGCGAAGGTCACATTTGTCACTGTTAGTGCAAATAACAACACGAATAGCTACAAATACTGAGTGTAATATTCTAATATACGGCTAAGCCTACATTATAAGGTATTATTGGAAGTCGTTGTGATATCATGTAACATTTTATTACTAATTATTAGTTAAATAAGTAAATGTCATGTTATTTGTGTCACGCGTAGGACTTTAGTAGTTTTAACTAGGTTTGGCCTAGTCGTACATACACCCATTAGACATATAAAAAATACAATCATCAAATAAATAAGTCAGTCTATAATGTATTTATAAGGCTTTCAATTTGAATTAGTAATAATACATATTTTGAAGTTATATTCCTATTTAATATACTAAATGCATGTTGTTGTCGAATACAAGAATCGAATAGGAGTGAAATCGAGTGATTCTAACGTTTAAAGAATTGACAGATTTTTCAAATATGCTTCATATCATAGCATGTAGTCAATAATCCATAACAGGCTGTCCTCTTTGTTAACCACATTCAATATAATTTTACTTAAGAGCTGCGGATTTCGTGATCATAAGTAATTAAAGATTATTAGAGATCTTCATCAGTAAAAACTAGTGTTATCATACAGAATTCTATCTCGCAGTGTTCAATTTCTTTTCTCGAATCTTCAAAATGTATGTATTTGCTAAATTAATGCTGTTGTAAAGTTGGTATTGACAATCACGCAGAAGGTGAAAAGAGTGAAATTTAAATCATTGCAAACAACAATAACAGAAATTCCGCATATTAAGTCTCGCAATTATGCCGGATTGCGATATTTTTTCAAATGTTAACTTAATTAATGCCGCCAGCTTAGAATATTTTCCTACCTAAATATTTCTGAAATTTACCTAAGTGAGGAATTCCTCAATATCGTTACAATATTTTGCACGCCAACGAAATAGATTTTAATCGATTTTTTTTTGTCTAGGACGATGGTTTTCAGCTATGTTTGATGGACATAAAGAAAAAAACATCGTGTCCCATTGGAACTAGTGACAAGATTAAAGCTAAGAATTACACATTTTGATCAAATAGCATTGGTTTTGTAGCATTTTCTGTAACCACTCACTTAATTAAGGAAGATCTTATCTGCTTTACGAGGATCTGAGCCAAGAAGAATTTCAAACGTTGATTAAACCAATGTTCAATTAAATGAACGAAAGAAAATAAAATCGAAAAAATATTCTTAATCAAACATACACAAGGGTGCATTGCAATACTAAAATTCAAATCACCTAGGTGCTTCTAGGCTCAACTTAGATCGTAATCTTCTCTAGAAATAGGAGAGAGAAGCCACTGAGATAAGCCATCAATTAATTCAGCTTACTTTTAAGCTTATTTAAACCATTTATCAAAAACCATAAATCTTTTAAAAAAAGAACCCACCACTAAGGAGAAAGTAAGCAGAGAAGAAGTCTATCTATCAAATAAATCTCGTATGCCGTTAGCAAACATAACGTACAACAAATTGGTACATCTTGCGATATATTGCATACTGTATACATCGATAGTTGCTTATTCAAATGTTTTACGCAGAGAACCATAAACGCTAAGTGGTTGGCTGGTTGCTTATCTTTGTTATTGAATTGATAGATCACTACTAATATGGAAACCATTTGGATTGTGAATCGGTTGAATAAATCGTGATACAATATAATGATTTTGCATGGACGATGGTTCGTTTTTATAATTCATACTGCGCTGTACAATAAAACAACAGTGTAAGTGAACACAAAGTTCATTTGTGTTTTTTTTTTATAATATACAATGCCTGTCCAGGGGGTCAAATCTTCTATTTAACAATGTCCGTGGTACTGTAGAGAAAGCTGTGCATGGCTTGTGTGAAATAATCATAGAAGTTGACATTAGAAGCATATAATTGTACAATTGTATTGATTTAGAAATAGAGTACTCCACTTTTTATGTATTGTACACAATATTTTTATCGGCAAGCTTGCTTCACATCTCCCTAGGTTGTTAATTTTAGTACCTACTATATTAAATCATGTATAGCTGTACTTTCATAATTTAGGGTGTTCTATATGTTTGATAACGTTATTGATTAGCAACGTAAACCACAATGGTCCAAAACGAGATCCCTGAGGAACTCCAGAAGAGAGAGAGTCCACGTTGTTTATGGCAGTTGCATCAAATGCCTGCTTCTGATTAAAGCAACCCACAACCGTCCCTGGATTGTCCTATTGTAAGCTTCTTAACCGAATGTCATGCACTTGCGCAAACAGGCATGCAATGTCTGTGTCCAGCTATTTTCTTTAAATGTTTCGCCACCCATTTCTTTTACACTTAGGTTAAAGTCGTGAAAAGGTTTTGGAAAATAAAATACAATGAGTGAAATTATCATTGTCATTTAAATTTAATTAAAACATACTTACAGTGACTTTTTATTTAATGGTATATTTTAGAGTGTCAGGGCTACGTACTGATTGTACGAAGAACTATGTGATTAAGGATATTTAGGTCATACTTTATTCATTATCTGGATCCACAGTAAAACAGATAACAGACTTCAATATTCAGAACCAATCTAACATGACATCGATAACGATAAAATATTGTTAATTCCCCAAAAAGCAAACATCACTTGATGTTTTAGGAACGAACGTTTCTATAATAGTATACCATATTACATTTCAAAAAAGAAAACTTGCAGAGACGAAAGTTCCAAAATAACTTACTATCATAATATCCTTTGCAGGTTGCCAGCTTAAAATAAAACAAGCCGAAAATGTGTCTTGTCGTTGGCAAGACATTAAGAAAGTAGTTTTTATGCAGCACACAAGCAATCTTGACACACTTAGACAATAGATACCAAACAGGTAGGTAACATCAGAAATTCACGTCGTGTTCGACTCTTTATGCCCAATACGGCGATACATCCTACGGTGGAACCGCCAAAACTGGCGAGTAAAAGGGAAATTTTGAAAGTTTCTATAGGTATCTAAGTATACTAATATTTTAAAGAAGAAAGATTTGAGTCTTTGTTTGTTTGGTTTTGAACTGAAAAATTGTTGCACCTATTCAAAAAACTTTTAAAATTAGTATCCTACATTATTCAAAAGTAACATAGGCATAGTAACATATTTTATTACGAAATTCCTATAGGATTGAGTGAGAGTCATGTGGGTGAAACAACGTTCTAGTTTATCATAAAAAAGAAAATATACATGTGATAGCAACCTCCGAATATTTAGCATCGATCGATACTTTTATCACTTATTTAATATTTACCGTGTGTATAAAAGAAACAAATTAGATTTTAACTGCTATTTCAAAGTGTTGCTATAAACAATCAGACTTTTTAAAATTGCCATTAATCGACAAACAATGACCTTTTTTCCCTGACATTAAAACAAAACAATTAACATTTCAGCCAAAGTCACAGCACCAGCCTTCAGAGGTTATTGCGTGATTTAAAAACGAAATTGGAAGCCGAATAACTGTGTGCCAAAAGCCAGCTTTTTAGAAGTACAACAAACAATAAATATCTAGTGATTCATTACCTGTTTTATTTAGAACGTTCAGAAACACGCGCTTTTCAAACGCTTATCTGAGATGTCTGACATTCGAACAAACAACATAAGATTTCGGTGAACTGAACCTGCTTTAGCTAATTACTGGTTGTTTCGTGCGGTCTTACCCGCGCAATTTTGAATCCTGTGGGAATATCGGGCCCTATGTACTATTCCAGACTGTACACTACCACCTTACCAAATTTAATCTAAATCTGTTGAGCCGTTTCGCCGTGATTGAGGAACAAACATCCATACATCCAAACTTTCACATTTATAATATTAGTAAGAAGTAAGATGATAGCAGAACCATTTGAGATATCGTTTGTAGGGATGATATTCGGGCCTCTTTGAGTATGTTCCGACTTTACTTAAAAGTAAATTAAAATAATACGTAGTAAATAAGGACTCAACAATAATAAATGTACGTACGTGTGTAATTACATGTGTCTGATTGTAAGCGCTATTATAATAATTAACTAAACGTTTTCCTACTACGTCTCATAAGATAAATAAATAACATATAAAAGTATTTTACAACTGAGCGTATCTTGTGCCATTAAGCATTTTTTTTTGGGATTCATTTATGAATGGTATTCGCTGGGAATTTGTTTATGTCTGCATTTAATAAAAAAAATACGTATTTGTTCCGAATCGAAAATGTATTAAGTACAAATAAACATGTAGCTGAACCATTGTATAAGAAATAGATTTGGCTTCGGTGGTTATACGAATATGAAAAAAGCATTAGGTTTTCCGAAAAGAAACAAATTATTTAAAAAAAGAACTGCAAGTATGTGTTTAAAATTCGAATTTGCCGCTTAACAACACCGCAATACGATCCCATCTCTCAATTAGCACGGAGCCTGCGCCGGCGCACAGGCCGGAATGTCTGTGCAGAATCAAAACCTGACGCGATGGAGATGACTCACGTTTCATTTCAGCGAATCCACCAAATATTATCGTATTTATAATTGCGGTTTCCCATCATAGTAAAAACAACTTTAAAGATAACAAACCGTCAGTCTTTGAACTATTATAAACTAGAAGCGAATGAATAAAGAATGAAGGTATGAGTAAAAAACAAGACGTCCTTCGTATCAAAAGGCCCACTCCCATTCGAAGCGGACTAAACGCAGTGAATGCTGAAAAACCCGGAAATTGAATTGAATAAGAATAGTTTTTCGAGCATCATTACGAGGTTTGCTATACCGGACATAATACTCAGTTCCTTATTACACAAAGAACGCGAGGACTGAACGAACAGAACCGAGTGTGAACGAAGGAAGACGACAACGCCCGAGCACTTAGAATATTTTTTACTAACTCAATAGATACTCTTAGATACTTATTGTAGTACTTACTGTTTCGCGCGCCATTTCGAATCCCGCGGGAATATCGCCTATTCGCTATTCCAGACTGTAAACTATCAGTATGCAAAATTTCATCCAAATCCATTAAGCTGTTTTGCCGTGATAGAGGAACAAACATCCAGAACATCCAAACTTTCACATTTATAATATAGGAAATTTTAGTTTGCTAATTAATTATTCGATAGATGTCGCTGTACGTCGATTAAATCGCGCAAGAAAAGTTGTAAATGACTTAAAGTAGGGCCATATTAAGAAGTCACATTTGACGTTTCCTTATATCAGCCAAATAAAGTTCATTTTTGGTTGTGTTTTAAGAAAATGTATGAGATTGACATCTGTCAAAAGTGACCTATTATCTTGTCCCTACATTAGCTATATTTATTTTGTAGATAGATTACCTTTATTAGTCTTCACTTGCACGACTATAATATTATTAGGATAGGAAACGCTGGATAAAGGCCGCAAAGGACGGAGCCAAACTAAGTTAACCTTGGGGGAGGCCTATGTCAAGCTGTGGACGTCTCACAGCTGATGATGATGATGATAATGACGTATCTATCTTGATGCAAATGTAATATGGCAACTAAACAAGACAATACCTAGTCTGGCTAACGAAAGTAGACACTGGGGATTTTTGCAAACTTTTTATATGGCACTATTGGCATAAATGCTAGAGTCGTTTTTCTAGTGCCACTGTTGTCAATCGAACGGTTGTTGGTGGTTATGGTAATGGAGATTTTGGAATTTTCGTATTCGAAAATGAATAAAAAAATTAAAATTTAGATAGATTCATAATCAATGTAGGAAACAGCGATACCAGTGACACTGACGATTCATTCCATATACATACAATTGCTGGATTCAGACTTTGATTACAAATAATAAAAATAATAAAAAATTGTATTTTGTGGTTCTATTTTTAAACCTGATTAATACTAGTTAGTTGCCTGTCGTTTTAATAATATACTTCTTATCAAAAAGTAGAACAGTACCAATTTTGTTATTTTCTACGATACTTTTATAAAAAAACATAACCAAGTATCAAGTTTGTTTAATATGTATTTCGTACTATAGTCGGGGTAACCCTATAATGGTATTTTTTAAATTCGCCAGATTTCTTCAGTCTCTACTTTAGAGGTAAGCAGGTACCTACTTAGTTCCATACAAACGTACGAGCTCTGTTACTACGAAATCCTCTAGTCAATATTTATGATTATGTAGTCAGAATAATTCGATAAAATACATTTCAATATGATGACCCTTAATAAATCTATATTTAAACGATTATTCCGACGCAACGTTCCGAGTAAATTATTAATTAACATAAGTAATAAGAAAACATTAAACTGATACATCATAAACGAAGTTTATTACTCAGTAAGTTAAAATTACTTTGATTTATGGATATACACTGTGTTTGTTATTCATACGAGCAAAAACGATTTAAAAAAAAGACACAGATTTACAATGAGCAGGAAACTAGGTGAAAGAGAAAGATTTTTTTGCCTTCTCTATCAATGAGTTTTATCTGTAGGGCTAGCATGCAACCATCGATAAATACTCGAATCAAAAAGATAAATATTATTTTGTTATTTTATCCTATTATTATGTAAGCTAATATACGCACCATAATAGATAGAATTACTCGATTTGATAACATGATTAAGACCACAGAACCAAAGATGTCACATTCTTAATAAATTACATACACTAAGTACCATACATACATACATAACGTCACGCCTGAATCCCTTATGGGGTAGGCAGAACACCAGAGGTTACAAGACCATCTGATGTCACGTTTGACAATTTTGGAGGTATTATAAAGATGGAGAGAGACTATTGTAGTGACAGGGGGTCAGCCTTTCGCCTACAAAAACGCCTTTAAAACCTCTGTCCCTTACTAAGTATTTATTCTAAGAAAATATCGATAAAAGGCCCGATTTATCGTAGTCGATGGTCGCATGCTAGCCCCGCTGAGCTTCACACTCTTAACCACAGCTTTTTTACCGGATTTTTATCTGCTATCTACTATACTAATTTCGGTGTCTGTACAGATACCACAGTCACGATGCACTGCCTGTCCCAAATGTAAAACAACATGTGTGAAAGTAAAATTATAATTCGCGATAAAAATCCGGTAAATAGTCATGAAATAATTTTATTTAATTCGTACAAACTTATACCACAGGAATGGCCGCCTAGCAGTTTAACAATTGCGACTGTTCGGCCTACCTACCGACACAAGACCGCAGGAGGTCTGGCATAGCCTCTGACAAGCGGTAAGCAAACAACGCATCGCCGAGTTTCACCACTCCCTGCCAGTCGCCGCCGCCATGAATGAAACCTGATAGAGACGCGTTCCTGGATCGACGGTGACGTCAGTACAACAATACGCCATTAATACTCTCACGAACGCACTTTCGATTACAACGCGCTGATTGGAGCAATCATTTTCTAGTTTGTATTGATTATGCGAATTTGTAGCTGCTTTTTTAAAGAGGTGTCGAATATCGAGGACCTACTAATGAAAATGAAAAAATGTATTCATACACTATGGTTATTTACATGTCTAGTAATACTTAATTTAAACATGGTTGCATGTTTACAGTTACATGAAACCACCACATACAGGAAATGCATGATTATGTCGATAGGTAAATATCGTATGAGTTTAAAGTATTATTAGGATTATTACACGAATATGAAAAAGCACAGCTTTAGTGGCACAGTAACGCATAGCAAACTGAAAGAAGACTGCGGGTTCAGTCCCCGCAGCATCACAATCTATTGTAATATCTGCAGATATTTGTGATGGGTCTGGACTGGAAGTTTTTACATGTTTTGTATTCTTAGCATTTATTTACAAAACTGTTTTAATATTCTACACATTCTTTGGTATATAACTAGTTATGTTTAGTATAGTAAATTTCTCAAACCATTAACGGTTTTTTTAATTAAAAACAATAGTGAGTCATTAGAAAATACTCCTGAAACACCCTATTAGATCGCTCGTTTGCGTGGAGAGTTAAAAATAGGTGTTCCCCATGGCATCAATCAACAGGATTGTTGTTATAACGAATCTTATGTTACTAACTTGGCTTTCTAAAAGTAATGTGTTTCGAACAAAAGTTAGGCTACCAAATGCAAAATGTATCATTTACCTATAGGAAGGTGTACACTAGCCACTACGCCATGGCGACTTCATTACTTTGCAGTATTGCTAAAGATTAGGATTCACCTTGACGAAATAAGATACTTAGCAACAAAAAAACTGGAAGTACAGTCAGCACTCGCACCTACGGGTGGGTTATGGATAAGCATAAAGTTTTTTTTAGGAAATTGCCAAGTTCCTTGCCATAAACTTAGCCTATTTGCAAAATTAACGAGTAAATAGGGTTCACCATATTAATACTGTTTGGAAATAACTTAATTATTCTTTCAGTGGTAACAGATATGGAGAGAACAAGACGATCAGTGGATAGAAGAAAACAGGCTTGAAATGCATACCAAAGGATTGGGTGAGAGATGTCGTTTCGGCACTATTTTGTATCCTAATTCCTAAGAGGTTACTGAAAAAACTTCATGCTTCCTTCACAGGTTGGTTCGGTTCTGTTGATTGTACCTCCCTGAACATAATAGACTCGAGTCATGGACACCCGCGTACATCCGAGGCCTCAGTCCGTCGCGGTCGGCTGGTCGCGCCGGAGGAACGCATACAATACCTACATTTCTCACGGTGGCTTGCTCAAGGCTCACTTTGCAGAAACGTTGCGACATTTAATTCTGTGCTACTGACAGATAGGTATTTCCCAAAAAAATATAATGAAAAAGACGTGAGGCACTCGGAGACTGCCACGGTAAAGCTATTGCATAGCATTTTTATCAACTTATGCAATTATAATTATTTATTTATTTTATTAATGCAGTAATATTTGATCTAATGTGAAGTTCCACAAGTTCCTAGTAGATGGCGCTGATTGTTTATAAAAGCACGCTTGTAAAGTTATGAAATCAAAGTATCACCTCTGTGCCGGTCGGAGTGGTGGGTGTTAGGTTTTTTTCGTTACGGAATTTCTGGATTCGGTCCCCACGCTCAAGGCCTGCGATAGAAGCTATGCAATAGCTTAACATGTTTAATTTTTAGGCAGCTACTTTAATTGCCAGCAGTTTCCTTTTGAGTCAATCGAATGCTAAAATATTTTCCATACCGACCGGTGGTTTCCGATATCATCCCGTTCGAATTTAATGACGACCGTCTGGTGTAGGGGTAACGTACATTGCCTTCTATGCCAGAGCTCCTGGGTTCGAATCCCGGCGGCGACGGATATTTGTGTAATGATATTAGTCGTCACAGATATTAATCGTCAAGTCATGGATGTTTATATGTTTATTTGAGTTTATTTTCTAATAAAAAAATATGTATTTATTCAATATGTATGTTTATATATTACTTAAGTATATCAGTTGACTAGTATCCATAACACAAGTTCTTTAAGAAACTTAATTTGGGCTAGATAATGTTGTGTGAGTGTCAGAAATATTTATTTTATTTTTTATTTTAAATTCAAATTACTATAAGTACCTACATTCGATCAGCAACAAGATTTAACCAGCTAAACTTCAATGACTATCACACTCTCAATAATTAACCTTACATTAAAATAGGTGACAATGACCTATATTGGTTTAAGGGGTACAAATAAAAACATAAAAAAAATTGATTCGGCAAATATGTGGGGTTATTATTTTTTCTTCATAATTTAAGCCTCTCCGTAAACTGTAGATTCTTCTTTAAGACATTGTTCTAACTTAATTAGAAGGCTCCGAGGCTGTTTAATTAATCAGCATCCGCTTGGTCATGCAATTCACACCAGTATGAACACGTGGCGAGTATAATAATTACGACTAATATGTAAACAAAACTTTATGATTGAGGTAATTTTTGCCTATACTTATATTATAATAAAGCTCTGAAACAGCTTGTCTGAATAGAATAAATAGTTTCGCTTTTGAAAGCTCTTTTTTTAAAGAAGGCTATATTTTCTTAAGAAATTCCTGCGGGATCAAAACCTACGCTGAAAACCGCGTGAAGATACTTTATAGATAATAGATACATAAAAACTATAAGGAGGTTTTTGATTTGTAATTATTAAAAACAAGCCGCGCCTTGCGGTTTTACCCGCGTAGTTCCCATTCCCGTCCGGCCTTCCTGGATAAATAAGCTATGCAACACAAAAAGAACGTTTCAAATCGGACGCGTAGTTCCTGAGATTAGCGCGTTCAACCAAACGAACAAACAGACAAATTCTTCAGCTTTATAATATTAGTATAGATCTAGTTAAAATGTAAGCTATTCATTGGAGAAAATTAAATTCATTCATTCATTAAAATCAGCGAAAAATATTAATTGCGTCATGTAAACAGTCACTGTTACCGCCACTTTTAAATTCATTTATTTGTAAATCGGATATCGTCATCCTCGCGTATTAGCCAATCACAACGCTCGGTGTAGGGACTACCTTCAATAGGAATTTCTACACGCACCTTCGGCCAATCATGAAGAAAGAAGGTTCAAGATGGAGAGTCTGCCTACACATACGCTCGCGCAAGGACGCACGCAAAATTATCCTTGAAACTTCCACGTGCCTTGTTGGAAAAGAAGTTATACTGTGTGTTCAGCCTGGCCAGTGCTTATACCCAACTAAAGAACTGTTTTACAAAGTGCAGTGAAACCTTTAAGTGCCGCGAGGAAGAACAAAAAGGTGCGTGCTAGTTTTATAACCTATATAACCTATAATTACCGCTATACAAAATAACTTTACCAGCTATCCTGTGATTATTCCACTTTTCGGAGATCCTTTAAAACGTAAAGACTCTTTCCCTTAGGGAATAGGGTCCCGCGCCGCATACAGTCCACTTTATTAATATTCCAAATTAAAAATCCCGCGCCGCTCCATTTTTGTTTGGTCCTTCGAGCCGGATATCTTATTTTCTCGCGATTCGCTTACTTTAATTATCGATATTCTTTTCGCATAAACCGCAGTAGATACTTATTTGCAGACTCATTCCGCTCCGCCCTTATATGGTTGCCTTTACTTTATATTTTATCTAACCCGCAGTATAAGGTATTCATAATAATAGTGTATTTCATAACCTAATATTCATATTTTATAATATTATATTCATATTTAACTGAATTACTAACCGCGCTAGTCCATCCTTAACAGGTATAAAAATTGCCTTACTCATTTCTCACTAAATTCTAGTTGGTAGGTACTTATCTAATAACTTCTCGCTCGCTTGCGTGAATATTTATTTGATCCCTAATATCGCTATATATCTAATATAAAAATAATTATTCACACAAATTGATTGACACATACTAGGTGCACTTAACGAACAAGTAAACTTGTAATATCTCTGTGAAATAGTTTCATTGATAAATAGTTAGTCATGCCGCGTAACGAAAAACTTGCTTGTCCGTCAAGTCCACAAGTCATTGTCTTGGAAGCTAAGCGTAATGCACTATTTGAACGCATGCAATGTATTTACGAACAAGCGAAGATAGCTCATATCTCAGAAGACAAAAGAGAAACGTTCATAAACTCATGTATTACGATCGACAACATTCGCAGTACTTTTCATGACGTACTAGATGAATACAATGAGAAATTGATCATTGAAGATCCCGCCGCTAAGCCTAACTATCAAGCCTACGTATCGTTCGAGGATTTGTTTTGTTTCATAAAACAAACACTTTCGCAATTAACGCCCTCTAAGTCAACCTGTGCGACTTCTATGCCGGTAAAAGCCAATTGCAAACTACCACCCATAGAATTAATGTCTTTTGATGGAAACATACAAAATTGGCCTTTATTTTACGCTAGTTTTAAGTCCACAGTACATGATAACTCGTCTCTTACTAACGCTGACAAATTGTACTATTTATTGGGGAAATTGTCAGCTAAGGTACAGTCGGTATTCGCAGGTGTTACACTCTGTGCCGAAAACTACGAGGTTATATTCAAATCGTTGCTTGATAGGTATCAGGACGTACGCATTCTCGGTTCTACGTACTTGGACCAGATATTAAACTTAAAATTAAATAACACGCCTTCCGCTTCTACTTATCAATTGTTTATCGATAAATACATAACCTCCGTAAATTCACTTAAGAATTTAGGTATAGAAAACTTAACCGATTTTATTTTATTCCACATCGCAATTCGTAAATTTGATGTAGAAACTATACGCGCGTTCGAAATGCATTCTTACGACACTAAGTTACCTAAACTCGATAGCTTCACTAACTTCATAAAAACTCAATGTCGAATTTATGAAAATACACAACCTACGTCCACGAGTACTAACTCCAAATTAAATAAACCTCGCTTTGTAAATTCTAATTCTAATAAGAATCTTAACCCGCAGTCATACGTTTCAAGTTCGATGCCTAACATTAAATGTTCGCTTTGTAATAAGACGCACGATCACTTTTATAAATGTTTCGAGTTTGAAAAATTATCTCCTTCAGATCGTTTTAAATGTATTAAAGATAATAATGCGTGTATTAACTGCCTAAGTGGAAAACATCGCTTAAATAATTGTACTTCTAAATCGACGTGTCGTGTGTGTGCTAAGCGACATCATACGTTGCTGCACTTTAATAGTCCGCGTCACACGAGCGGTCGCACTTGGAATGAACCTTTGACTAATTCTGAGCGCGCGGGCGACTCACGCGCTGCGCCATCGCCGTCGCGACCCTTGCCGTCGGCCGAGGTGACGTCACCGAACATTCCTTGCGCTCAGCAGAGTAACTTATCACTTTGTACTACAACTAACGCAACCGTTTTACTTGCTACTGCTCAAGTTATAGTTTACGATGCATGGGGCAAGCAACATATAGTTCGTTGCTTACTAGATAGCGCCTCTCAAAGTAGTTTTATGAGTTACGATTGTTGTAATCGCTTGGGACTTTTAAATAAATTAAAACCATCCTATACAATGGTTCGGGGTATCGGTGGCTCACAGAAAACCGCTAAGGGTTCCGTCGACTTTATTATATATTCTCGGTTTGATTTAAATATTAGTTTTAAGGTTTCTTCACTTATTGTTGACCGAATAACGGATACCTTGCCTTCCGTGCCGGTTGATCTCACCGCGTTTTCTCATATTAAAACATTACCGCTCGCCGATAGTACTTTTGCTAGTCCAGGTACTATCGATATATTATTAGGTAGCTCGATTTTTCCTCATCTGCTTTTGCCAGGTATAGTGCAAAGTAGCTTTAGTAATATTCCTCCCGCGATACAAACCGTTTTCGGTTACGTTATTATGGGTTCCGTACCTACATTCTACGCCGCCGCTTGTAATTTAAATACAACTTCGTGTTGTTCAGTGATCCATGACCCTATGGACACACTCCTCAAACGTTTTTGGGAACTAGAGGAGATAACCGCGCCGCCCGCTCAGAGTGTCGAAGACCTTGAGTGTGAAGATTATTTCCGCGCCTCCACTGCTCGTGATGCGAGTGGTAGGTATATTGTTGCGCTGCCGTTTTGTAAGGACGTGTTCACACTAGGTGACTCCTACGCCGCAGCATATAGGCGACTTCTTTGCCTCGAGCGCAAGTTGGATGCCTCGCCTAAAACCCGCACAGCGTACAATGATGTCATGCGTGATTATATAGACAAGGGCTACCTTAGTCCAGTCCAGCCGCGCATAGACACTCCGCGCCCCCTGTATTACATACCACACCACGCAGTGGTTCGAGATGATAAGACCACGACTAAACTGCGAGTTGTTTTAGACGCCAGTTGTAAAACTTCATCGGGTTTTTCCTTGAATGATATGTTACACGCTGGGAGTAATTTACAGGGAGATTTATTTTGTATATTAATTAACTTTCGCTTATTTAAAATATGTTTATCCGCCGATTGTCGCCAAATGTTCCTTCAAATAATCGTGCGAGAGCCAGACCGCCGGTTCCAGAGAATTTTATATCGCTTCAGCACCGCAGAATCTGTGACTGAATTCGAATTTAACCGCGTTTGCTTCGGACTGAAATCCAGTCCATTTCACGCTCTTCGTGTTGTTCGTCAGCTGATTGCTGATGAAGGGGACGAGTTTCCCGCTGCTGCCGCCGTTGCTTCATCCGCGCTATACACTGACGATGTCGCCTTCTCTGTCATGACTGATCACCAAGCCATCGCTCTCAGTAGTGAACTAATACAGTTCTTTAAGAGAGCTCAGTTTGACCTCGTCAAGTGGTCGAGTAATTCGGATGAAGTCCTCGCGAGCATTCCCGACTCGCATAAAGAAATAAGTGACAAATCCTTCGATAATACAAATCAACAAAAAATCCTAGGTCTGCATTGGGATAGATCTAGCGATTGTTTTCACTTTAAGGTTGTCACTCCAGGAGATGAGTGCACCAAGCGCTCCATTCTCTCCGCTGTAGCCCGCTTGTGGGATATTTTAGGCTTTGTAGCTCCCGCCATTTTATATGCCAAGCTTCTAATCAAGGAGCTTTGGTTATTAAAGTGCGATTGGGATGAGCAACCCCCACGCTATATCATAAACGCATGGAAGCACTTCTGTACAGAGCTTCCTTCACTCAACGGGCTACGGATACCGCGACATCTCGGTATAGTCAGGGATTGCGAGGTTAATATTGTAGGTTTCGCAGACGCTAGTGAGCGTGCCTATGGCGGAGTTATATACTTGCATGTACGTATTAATGACAAGTATCATTCGCAGTTAATATGTGCCAAGTCGAAAGTTTCACCAGTCAAGGTTTTATCAGTAGCGAGATTAGAATTGTGCGCGGCCGTATTACTGTCTAAACTAATTCGTAAGGTTGTCGATACAATTAAGCCTCACTACCCTATAAGTAAATTATACGCCTTTAGCGATTCTAAGGTAGTCCTCTGTTGGATTAAATCGTCTCCTCACCGCTGGCAGACCTTTGTCGCCAACCGGGTAGTTAAAATCATAGATTGTATCTCACCTAATTCCTTTTATCACGTCGCAGGCTCCGACAATCCCGCAGATTGCTTGTCTCGGGGACTAACCCCTGACAAACTTATAAATCACCCGCTTTGGTTTAACGGGCCTTCCTGGGTCGCAAGTGACCCCTCTGACTGGCCTCTAAATAACTTTAAACAAAAGGAGTTTGATGAACACATGCCAGAGCAACGGGCTCACGTGCAGGTGTTCGCGTCAAATATTCCAAACTCTCCGCTTTATACAATGATACAGCGCTTTTCATCATTTTCAAAGTTACTTCGCGCCACCGCATATATTTATAAATTTCTAAAAATATTAAATCGCAATTGTAAAATGAACAGTAACGATTTGAGTTTTGCTGAAAATAAATTAATTTACGCTGTACAACAAGTTCACTTTACAAACGAATTAACTTGTTTAAAAAATAATGAGCCATGCTCTCCCGCTTTTAATAAATTAAGACCATTCATAGACAGCGACGGTCTTATCCGTGTCGGTGGTCGTTTATCTAATTCCGCTGAGGATTATACATGCAAACATCCTTTGATCTTACCACGTAACGATCATTTCGTAAATATTTTAATAGATTACTATCATAAAAAATATCTTCATGCAGGACCAGAGTTACTTATGTCATTACTTAGACAGAAGTACTGGATCCTTGCTGCACGTCGTTTAATCCGCTTCCGCATTCATCAATGCAACGTGTGCTTCAAAGCTAAACCGCGTCCCACTTTCCCGCTCATGGCTGACCTTCCAAGCCACCGCGTAAATCAAGTAACTAAGGCATTCACACACGTCGGCTGTGACTACGCAGGTCCTCTGCAATACACACCACTTCGTGGTCGGGGGATTAAAAGCCGCAAGGCCTGGATCTGTATTTTTACTTGTCTTACGACTCGCGCTACTCACATAGAGGTATGTACGGATTTGAGCACCGTGAGTTTTCTAGCCGCGCTCAAACGCTTTTTATCGCGTCGTGGACCAGTTGAGTGTTTATATACGGATAATGGGACTTGCTTTGTGGGTGCGCGCACATATCTTCGCGATTTTTATAGTTTCCTTAGTGAATACCGCCCGCATTTAGAATCGGAACTATCAGAAAAGCGAATAAATTGGAAATTCATACCGCCCGCTTCCCCACACTTTGGTGGTTGTTGGGAAAGCGTTGTAAAAATAGTAAAGTCTCACTTGTTCAAGGTTATAGGACAGCAAATCCTCTCTTATGAGGAACTCATCACAGTGCTGACGCAAATCGAAGCACTTGTGAACTCGCGCCCGCTGACAGCCATGAGTAGCGACCCTGCCGAGCCCTCTGCTCTGACGCCGGCACACTTCCTCAACACGGTTCCCCTGTCGTACTTACCCGCGCCGGACGCGCAGCCGGCTGACCTGCATCAGCGTCACTCACTGCTCGACAGCATAGTGCAGTCGTTTTGGCGCCGTTGGCGAATTGAATATTTACATAAATTACAATCACGCGCCAAATGGAATGTACCATCCATTCCTATTAAGGAGGGAACGGTAGTGGTCATTGTGACTGATAACGCACCGCCGTTTTCATGGCCTTTGGGAATCGTCGATAAGGTCTTTACTTCCAAGGATGGTACAACTCGAGTTGTCAATGTTAAGACTGCTAAGGGGAGCTATCTTCGCCCCGTAGTTCGCTTATGTCCGTTACCTAATCAGTAATCTTAGTAAGTTACGCTTAGTTTTAAGTTAAACTTAAGATTAAAACCGTTTAATTTTATATATTATTTATTACATACCTGTTAGTTTTCGTTTATTTATCTATACAACTAACAGTTTATTATTTATATACCGCAAATCCGCATAACATAACATACCGCTTTAATTTTATTCGCATAATTTTCTCTCTTTGAATCTTCATAAAGGTAACCCTTTAAGGCCGGGGGAAATGTTACCGCCACTTTTAAATTCATTTTTTTGTAAATCGGATATCGTCATCCTCGCGTATTAGCCAATCACAACGCTCGGTGTAGGGACTACCTTCAATAGGAATTTCTACACGCACCTTCGGCCAATCATGAAGAAAGAAGGTTCAAGATGGAGAGTCTGCCTACACATACGCTCGCGCAAGGACGCACGCAAAATTATCCTTGAAACTTCCACGTGCCTTGTTGGAAAAGAAGTTATACTGTGTGTTCAGCCTGGCCAGTGCTTATACCCAACTAAAGAACTGTTTTACAAAGTGCAGTGAAACCTTTAAGTGCCGCGAGGAAGAACAAAAAGGTGCGTGCTAGTTTTATAACCTATATAACCTATAATTACCGCTATACAAAATAACTTTACCAGCTATCCTGTGATTATTCCACTTTTCGGAGATCCTTTAAAACGTAAAGACTCTTTCCCTTAGGGAATAGGGTCCCGCGCCGCATACAGTCCACTTTATTAATATTCCAAATTAAAAATCCCGCGCCGCTCCAGTCACTCATAGGTTGTTAGGTAACAGGCCCGCCTGCGTGTAGTAGCCACGGTTTCCTGGTTTCTATAAACTTTTGGATAAATTATATACAGGGTTAATTTTAATTTACGCATCACCTCTTGCGGGCAGCTTCTCAAGTCAATCACAACAACATTTGTCCTACGACTTTTTACAAATCTTGACACACAAATACCAAAAAATTTAAAACAAAAATTTTTTGCTCTTTACTCTACATTTTTAATTAAGTACCTATTATTATTATGAAGCGATATTATACTGCGCAAGGTGCGTGGCATGCCTAGTAAATAGAGTTACGCCTCTAAAAAAAGGCTATAAATATTTTTTGTATGGGAAAACTAAAATTTTAAAACTATTTACTTTAAAAGGTTATAGAACAAATGTTGTTGGGATTGATGTGGAGGGGCTGTCTGCTGATGTGATGCGCTAATTAAAATTAACCCTGTAGTATCCATTATTATATCCATTATGAGATTTGGACTATCACGATTTATTCCAATTTGGCGGGATGTTTTTGAGAAAAATACATACATAACATCACTTCAAAACCCATCTGATGTTACGTTTGACAAATTTGGAGGCATAATGATGAAGAGAGACTATTGACAGGGGGTTAGCCTATCGCTCACAAAAAACCTCCAATAAAAACTATGTCCCTTAACTGACTTTTACAGTATGCTCGGGAAGAGAAGCAGCTGGCACATTCTATGTTTTATCAATGTGAGAAAAACGCGTTAAAAAAAGTAACAAAAATCAATCTGGCTCTTTACCTTTTTAAGTACATTTAGTATATATATTAGTACAGATTATCCGGGTCACGCTTTTACAAGAAGGTTTCCAAAGTTGTCCAAGGTTGACCCTTATAGGTACTTGTAATTTTAAAGAATGAATGGGGTATGAAGGGCTATTATTAAATATCTGAATACAAGTACGCTGAAAAGAAACCCTTGGGTGAAAACTGTTTTGAAAAGATTCTTTTCACTTCCTCTATACGGGTCAACTTTCTTTATAAAATGTAAAAAAAATTCACGATTAAATACCCAAATTTTCGAGGAAGGTAGCCGCAAAATTTTCCTATCAAATAGTACGTAAAGACTTTTTCAAATCCGATCCATAGTTTTCAGAGATAAGTGTGTTCTTATAATGCTCATTAACTTTGTTATAACTGTATAGATTACTAGCTGTTTTATCGCGGTTTTACCCTCATTATTTGTAATGGGAACTTCGGGATAAAAAGAAGCCTATGTGCTATTCCAGACTGTACCCTGTCAATATGCCAAATTTCTTCCAAATCTGTTAAGCCGTTCCGCCGTGATTGTTAAACAAACATCTATCCATATATTCAACCAAACTTTCATATTTATAATATTACTCAGATTCTCAAAACTAGATAGCACTATCTATCTAAAAGTCTTGTAGTTTCCTCCAAAGTAATTCACAAGTTTCCACCGTCACCTCGTCCGTCACTGTCGCACGCCGGAAATGAGCAACTCTTCCCCATTGTCCCATTCAAACTTATATTCCCTCACAAACTCTGACGAACACGTGACTCATGCTTGTAGTTTTAGTTCAACTTGCATGAATAAATATAAAACCATTGTAAGCTTGATGTATGGTAATGGTCGCAATAAGTAGTCTGCCGTCTTCTTGTAGTGGACAGCCCTACCGCAGTTAGGTTAGGCTCTCTGTATACAGGGTGGACCATTAAAATCGGTCAAGTCTGAAATTGGAGGACCTATGAAGTTCTGCTCTTAATTTAATTTACGCACTACATAAAAACATAAACTGCATTCACACATTAATAAAAACTTGTTTCATAGTAAAAAACATTCTATAGTATTTCTATGGTAGTTTACGCACATCCGTCATTTCATTCAAAACGTTAGATTCTTTTTTTCTCGAATTCGGATCAGATAAGAATCGAATGTAGTGCGTAACCGCTCTTACAGCTTATCACCTACACAATCGAAGTCAAAGTAAAAGAAATAGACATGCTTTTTGTTTCAAAAGTTTCTGGTTCAATTTCCAAGCGGCATATAAGTTTTTTTTACATATGTGAATGCAGTTTAACTTTTTATTAATATCGATAACATGGTTCCTAAAAACAAAACTTCGTATGTCTTTTACTTTCCGACTTTCTCATACCGACAGATTTTTATGGTCCACCCTGTATATCAGTTCTATAGGGTACGCACGTCGCGCATGTGAAGTTGTAAACAACCGGTCCGAGTCAGATGTTTTGACTCATTCAAAAACTAGATCTTAGTTTTGAATGAGTTAGGGATTGAATGAATTATTGTAGTGAGATTTTATCATCATCATCACAACTCTTTGTAATGAGCCCACTGCAGGGCATGAGTCTCTCCGCTGGGTGAAGAGGAGGTATAGGCCATAATCCACCAAGCTGACCCAGTGCCGGGTGGTGGATGCCAGAATTTTAAAGGCGCCTAGATGGCTTCTGACAAACCCTAACGACTACTATATACACTATACAGCACCCGGGACCGACTGCTTAACGTGCCCTCCGAAGCACGGAAGTCGTCGTGAGATATGAATGGTCGGCGGGCATCCATCCAAGTACCGACCGCGCCGAACGTTGCTTAACCTGTGATATCGTATGATACACACAGTAACCACGGCGCCACGACGACTTCATTTTATACAGATTCCTAGAAGAAATTTTCTTTGCAGAAACGTTGCATTATTTTTTTTTGTACTGATATTTAGTAGATACCTACCCAAAAATTATGTTAGTAAATTTATTTATTAATTTACTATCAGCTTAGCGGGGTAAAGAAATTCGTACGAGATGAAAGGTTACGCGGATAAAATCAAAACTGAGTTGATAAGATTTGTTAAATTAACTCCGTAGGCCGGTTAAATATACTGATTTCTATACCAACACCATGCAAGTCACGTTTCCTTTGAAACATATTCAAATGCTCTTCATTATATTTCTCACATAAAATTTTAGAAAACGTATTGTGTACGAGGCAAACGTAAGAATATTTATTTGTTTTAACTTTATGGCTTCCTTTCCAACCAGTTACGGCAGGTTTCCGGAACAACAAGCAACTATTTAAGACCTTGACACCGTACAACCTCTGTCTAGGACAAGTCTCCAATTACAGAAGGACAAAAGTATAGTATCCATATACAATAACGGACAGCCACGGTACAGACAGATATCTACAGTAATTCAACTCGGCCGCATCTTTGAAATAAATGCCTACAGCGCGCCCCGCGGTCCGTTCACATGTGATAGGGCCGCCCGCCATTTAAATTACATTTGCCTACTTTGGGCTTACTTCACTTAGTTTTGTGACTGCAAATATACTTTTTTTTAAATAAACAAATAAAAATACTAATTTGAATTGAATAGGAAGTGTTCAACAAAAATACGTTTTGTGTCAAAAAACCATGTTTACGTTTGAATAACATAGCGGTCTTATAAATTAACGACCGAAAAATACATGCGCCTCGACTGAGACGTACGTAAAGATGTATTATTAAATTTTGAAGTATAAAAAATCCGCATATTGACGTAAAGCTCAACCAACAATTGTCTCGAGCCGCGTAGGTATAACTCCGTTTCGTCCGTTTGTATGAAGTTGAATTACTGTAGATATCTGTACTGTGGTCCAACTATATATCGTAAAAGGAAGCTTTATTAAGCTTGTGCTATGAAGACCACACAGCAGAACAATGGTTTAAAAAGTTCATTTACATAACTAGTAGTTGGTTGGGGAAACTTGACAGGTTGGTAACGTTTGACCGACACTCGCAAAAAATGAGACATTGTTTAATTACTAATACTGTGTTTTATCTTCCTGGATTTTATATTTAAATTATTTACAAATAAAGAGATACAACGCATCAACATTTCTAAGAAAACAATATTAAATAAACATTTAACTCCAATACAAATAAATGTAGACCACAATATTTTCTTTTACTAATACTATAAACGTAAAACGCGGAAGTATCGATGTCAGTTTCTTTTTCAAGAAAAAAGTACTGAAGTATAGGGTGAAATGTAACGACGTAGGTACCTTGGATATACAACTTAATACTTTAAATATGTTTCCTTAAGACAATTTTGGGGTGAAGCCGTGGTTCAAAATTAGCATTTAGCATAAAAAAGTGTCAATTTGAACGCGATGAACTAAAAACCACACAATTGCTTTTTATAGAATGTAGGATTTTCACCAATAAGCGGAGAGGTTGCTGCAGTTTTAAAATAATTGGAAGCTTTTTTTTAAATTGTGATAAAATATGACCACCTGAACTCTTGAAGTAAGCCAGGCAGTTACGCTAGCATTGTTACAACAAAGAATAGACATCAAAAAATACTGAAACATTCATAATGCAGAGTTTCATCAGATGTTGATCATGCTTTTACCGCTGGTTTTTAATAAACGTGCCTATCTGCGTAGCTACTAAAGTCCTGCTTTATTTCCATGTCCAAAAGTTTGCAGTGTTCTGGATGGAACAGCAGTGCAATTACAACCTCTAATTAAAGTCCCAGCAAGGTCAGCAATGCAGCAGTAGTTTCCCTGGGCTTGCAGATGTTCACTACCAATAATAATATAATTCTTTATTGTACACCAACAGAAAAAGTATAATTACAAAATTTGCTGTAGAGCGATTTGTCAGGCAACCAAGTTGTGACAAGATTAGAAAGTGGAAATTAGGATGGGCGTTGGGACAAAGTTTAGAAATAATATGTTTATAATATTATTTTACACATACCTACGTAAATATAATAAATACATTCTAATAATACATACACAGACATAAACAATGATAGCGTTAAGATGAACAATGTTTCCCGAGGTAATGTTGTTTGAGCATTCGTTTAAAGATGTAAGGATTGCGAGCTAGGCGGATCTCCATCGGTAACGCGTTCCACAATGACACCGAACGGATGAAAAATGATTTGCCCATAAATGTGGATGTGTGTGATGGTGTCGCCAGGAGGAGATTTGAGGAAGTAACCTAAGTACTTATTAGTCGCCTACTTTATCGTAGAAAATATCAAATCTATGCCTCTAAGCTCAATGGTTTCTTAAAGCTAGGACGTTACATAATTAAAGCTATTAACAAGATGGCCATTGAGTGCGACATAGGTAGCGCAATTGCAACCAGAATTATATAACGAAGCAGATGTTATGTTATTAATTCTATGTAGGTATAATCAATCATGTATCATTTAATACGATGATGACGTGAATATCTTTCCCTGCTTTAAGAGTTCCTGTTTTCTCTTAAATGAGATTGGAACTTATTGAGTTGAGTATTATAAAATAAATGATCAATGAACGCATGGCATTAAAACCTCCTAACTCACATCTTCAAGTCCTTTTCAATACTGTGATTGAACCAACTCTGCTTCTGAAGTATTTTCTACCAAACATTAAGAAACGTTTCATTTTTAACGATGAAATTATCGCATATCAAACATTAAACAAAGAACTTAATTAAAAAGCTGCTACTTTCAGAAGTCTGTTGAAAATAACTTTGAATTATCATATCGAAAAAGATTCCAATAATCAATTGCTCGTTATAAACTCGCATCACGTTTATTGGTATCCGAAAAACTACACAGAAGTAGGTGAAATTGCACTTATCGTGAACGATGACGTGTGAAAGTATTGTTTTGCGGGTAACGCGAACGATCGTCCGACGCTTCAAAGCGAGACCGTCTCGCAACATCGGTTCTACACCGAAGTTGAAGACTTAGAATAGGTACCTTTTTATATTAGAATTTTTTACTTTTAACTGTGGGAAATAAGAAATAACTGTTTTTAGTGAATAAATTATCTTTACCCTTTGAGGTCGAGGTGTTTGCATGAATAAGTTCGCTAACCAGGCTATCCTTGTTAGGACCTCTTCCATTAAGTCACAGGAAATCATGATCAATATTTATCTACTATGTTATTATACTACGGATCCTTATGCTAGCTAAGTAATTATCACCAGTCATAGACACCAACAACTCCAGAACAACCGGTGCGTTGTCAACCCACGGACATAATGTAAATGGTAAGTCCTGTTTCCTGTAATTACACTTTCCCGCCTTTCTATCCTAAATAAATCAAAGATCTTTAGCAATAGGAAAGACCCTTATCAAAATTTGCAGGACGTAGAAATTACTTTTTTGAAATAGAGTTTATGCTTCAAACCAACTACAACAAACCTGTCCCAATAACATTTCTTATAAAACGCATTTTAAACTCTCAACAAAGAAACTAGCGCGCGCGTGGAAGTGTATAATTTAGCGTTGGATCGCTAACGAGAAACGCAAACAGCTGCAACAGGTGCAAGCAAGTGCATAACTACGGCTAATATCAGCTATTATGTAACCACCTAGATAGGGGGGCATTCCGGGCATTCCTTGAATTCAGGGAAAAAGTTCGTTTAAAATACATTAAAAATAACATAAAAGAAATGTAAACTAAGAAATGCAATAAGGATTTTTATTTAATGAAAGACGGGAAACGTATTCGCTTATCAAAGAATGCAATTTTGGGCGGCCTTACTTTGTATCAGCATACAAAGAAAATAATTATTAGAATACACTTTGAAAGCGAAATACTATAATTTCATCTTACTCGTGTGGTCCATATACATACACTTGAAATAAGTCTCATTATTTACACATTGAAACGAATCTACCAGTTCTTCAGAAAGTTCAACTCTCATTTTCTTATAATAAAGCTAAGATCGTTTTTTTATAGCTAGTAGAATTTTCTATGGCACATACTAATACGTCGAAGATTTTGAATATTTTATCTTTAAATAAATAAATAATAATAAAATAAAATCCCCACACAATCACACCAACTACATGGCCCCAAAGTAAGCATAGCTTGTGTTATGGGATACCATGTAGCGAACTGGGGGGAACCTATAATATAAATAGATGTACCCAGACATGTAACATTTTTTTTTCTTGTTACGAACCCGCAACCACTGGCTTCTGAGGCAGACAGGTTTACCCCATAGCCAAAGTGGTCGTCCTATGATATTATGTTCAGTGATGTACAAGATACCTTAAATAAAGTATCTGGAATACAAAATCCAAAATACTTTTAAATAAAGTATTTCAGATACCAGATACAAATAACTCTCTGGAACGGTATCTGAAATACAAGATATAAAATACGTATCTTTTGAATACTTTTTTATATATATAATACTTTTGTAAAAAACAACATTTTTTTAAATGAAAGTTTATTTTTTTTACATTTAAATCGCGTAGATCGCGCATACGTGACACAACATAATATTATACTTTTAAGATTTTAATTGAGACTTAAGTAAAACCAGTGCTGATCACTCATTTTTCTTCGATTGGGCCTCATGATCATGCCCCCAAATGATATTGTTAAGTGTTGTATTTGAAAAATACCGTTTTTTATTGTAGAATAAGCATTTAAGCTCTTTATGTTGGTATCTTTATTATTTAAGTATTGCAATGTTTCTAAGTCAGCGGTGCTGCCAGTAGATCCAGTGTTTTCGGCACTTGCAGAGGAATCAGAATCCTCTAAAAACATGTAATAAGATTCATCTTTTGACTTTTTTTTAATATCACCTTCAATATTGTCTAAAGCCTCCGATTTTTGTTTTTCAGTTCGATTAATTTTTCGTGTTTCATTCAGAATAAGTTCTTTTACATACAATAAAATCAGTTATCTATTACTAAAAGTATTTTAGCAAATATAGTATCTACAAAATACTAAGATACCAAACGAAAGGTATTTAAATACAAGATACAAAATGAATTTAAAAAAAGTTTTATAGTTACAAGATCAAAATACGTATTTTGTATCTTGTATCTGTATTTCAGATACTTGTATCTCAGATAAGTTACATCTCTGATTATGTTGTTGCAAAAAGAATAGGAACCTATTTGTTTAGTTGCAATTAGTATTTACGACGCCAGTGGAAGATTTAGAGATCGCGATAAAAATAAGAATTTAACTTCTAACCGTTATAGGGTTTCCAAAAGATGTCAACTTAAATATAATAAAGAATTAGGTCGCAGCAGCAACGACATAATATCAATCCAATTACCTCCTTACAACAACGCAGTGACAATAGTTCGGGCGGGAAACGGGCTGTTGCCTTCAATCGTTCGTGAACAATCCTATTTGCTTTATCAGAACGAGAACTCTTTGTCAATGCCTTGGCTTAAAAAGAAAAAAAATCTTAAAAAAATATTGGTTTAGTTTTTTTTCCTTGGTTACTAATGAGGACGGTTCCAAAGAGTATTTAGTCCTTTACGCTGCACTGATGATGTTTTCGCGGTAAATATTGCACAGGCTGGCCAGTACGAACTTAAGGAGTTCCTCATACATACATACATAACATCACGCCTGTATCCCTATGGGGTAGGCAGAACACCAGAAGCTATAAACCATCTGATGCCACATTTGACAAATTTGAAGGTATTATAATGTTGGAGAGAGACTTGCAGTGATAGGGGGTCAGCCTATCGCCCATAAAAACGTCAATAAAACCTCCGTCCCTTAACTGACTTTTACAGTATGCCCGGGAAGAGAAGCAGCTGGCACATTCTATGTTTTTCTTTTCCTCCTAGTCCAGCATGGAATGAAAATTCCTCATAATATTATTTTTATTCGCACGCTTGTTCAAGAGCGTGTACAAAAAAGCACAATACATCTTCAAGCATTAAATATGATACAGTTGAAACTTGAAAACGATAAAATAGATTACAATTATAACCCGACTAAAATAATCTTGAAATTGATTGATTCCTAATAAATATAAAATACATGAAATAGTTGTTGACGTTACAGACATAGCTGGCTCGGTACCTCTCCATTCTATGACTAACTATACTGGTATTTGTGGTCCCAATTAAGAATAGATCAGTCAGTGGACTCACTTCATCAAAAGTGATATCAGGTTAAGTTAATCAAAAGTTAAAGCTACAATTGAGACAAACGCATGGAAGAAATATGAAATAAAGACAGCATTTCATCCATTCTATTTATAAATACACCAAAATCACCTAAAAACGTGAGCACGCTATTAAGAAACTGTTTCATGTTTGCGTAGCACTTCGCGGCGTATTTATTTCCTTCTATTAAAAAAAATAAAAGTGACAAGATGGCACGTAGCACCACAACTAACCTCGTTAACTACGAGGGTGGATTGAAAAGTTCGCGGCCTAGTCAAGAAAACAGAATAAAGTACATACAAAAATATTTTTATTTTTCGACGTAATCTCCATTTAGCTCTATGCACTTCTTCCATCTGCTTTCCAGAGCGTCCATACCTGTTTTAAAAAAAGATTCCTCAAGGTCTTCAAAATACAGGTTAACAGCGGCTTCGACCTCTTCATTCGTTAAAAATTTCTGCCCACCGAGGTGTTTTTTCAGGTTTGGAAACAGATGAAAGTCCGAAGGTGCCAAATCAGGAGAATAAGCTGGATGTGGCAACAATTCGAAACCACAATCACGAATTTGAGCCATAGACTCGACAGACGTGTGGACTCGGGCGTTGTCCTGGTGAAACAACACTTTCTTTCTCAGTAATCCTGGGCGTTTCTGTTTAATTTCTTCACGTAAACGGCGCAGAAGGGTGCTATAGTACGCAGAGTTTATTGTTTCGCCTTTTGGAAGGTAGTCCACCATAATGACACCCTTAGCATCCCAAAAAACCGATGCCATCACCTTGCCAGCCGACAGAATTGCCTTTGCTTTATTCGGAGTTGGTTCACCTGATTTTTTTCCATTGTTTGGATTGTTGTTTTGATTCTGGGGTATAGTGGTGAACCCAGGTTTCATCCATTGTCACAAATCTGTCAAGAAAACCTTGTGGATCAGCCTCGAACATCTCCAAACAGTCGCGAGAAATCGTGAGTCGAATTCGCTTTTGCTCTACTGAAAGCAATCTGGGGACCCACCTAGCCGAAACCTTAGAAAAGCCGAGTTCATGGACAATGATGTTTTGCGTTCGTTCATATGAGATGCCTATAGTGTCTGCAATTTCTCTGATAGTCAATCTACGGTCTTTCAATATGAGATCACACACTTTATTGATGTTTTCTTCGGTCGTAGACGTCATTGGCCTGCCGGAGCGAGGGTCATCTTCGATGTTCTCTCGTCCACGTTTATATTCTGCAACCCACTTTTTTCACAGTGGTATAAGACGGGGCAGATTCCCCTAATGTTGTTTGCATGTCATCATGGATCTCCTTTGGTGTTAATCTTTTTTTAAACAAATATTTAATCACAGCACGTTGTTCAAATTTCTCCATTAGTGAAAATTTGTTCTACACACGTATTTATATTGTTCGTAAAATTTTATTTAAACAAGATATCAAATTGAAAATTCGCGGGCTGACAATTGAATAATGACAGTTAAAAATGACGGCAGAAAAAATAACAAAAGTTTTTTTTTTAATGGCCAGGCCGCGAACTTTTCAACCAATGTAGTATATTGACGGCTTGTTAAAAGCTCGACAATCGGGCGGCCGGTGTGTTATGTCACTATGGCCAGGTCGATAACCTCCTCATTCACGCTCCAACCAGCAGGAATGCACAATGTAAAACCTGAGTTTGAGCACTATTGTCTTAGAAAATGTATTCACGTTTAGAAAGAAACGGTTCCGGGTCTAAAGTACTATGAAAATACAGCTTTTAGATAACTTGGAAATAGAAAGTAAATTGGAAATTCTTTTGTTTTTAGTGGTGAGCTCAGCAAATCAAACCTCTATACGTTGACAATAAAAAAGCAATTGAAACTGTTCTGTTTTTGAAACTTTACTCAAAATTAGAACGGTTTGAAAATTTAACGCAACAATTTCTTTCATAAAGTGTGCATTACCGCTACCTATCTAAATTGCCCTTTCGCATGACATTATCAAAGTACGTAATAATGACTCGTCATTTATTTGTTCAACGTTCTCGTAGGCAACAGCCACAATAGTTGTTCCGCAAACTGTAACGGAACAAGCGCCCAGTGTGTTTGTTCCGAAGGACATTAACCGTAACATGAGCCAACGAGCCATGCCTCCTAATACCCCAAGTTTATTTAGCCACTTCACTTCTTATTTATAACCTTAAGTTAATTTAGGCGAAGCTAAATGTCATCTATCAGATACGTTAGTCATCCCTCTAATGCGTACAGTAGGAAGCAGAGGAGAATGTCATATATTTAATTGTGTCTAATGAGGTTACCGGGTGCCGCGCCAGCCAAGTTAATAACAATTGATCGATTCGTTACACTTTATTTAATTGTTTACGTATCAGCTTTTAACTGGTTGATTATTTCCAATCAATACCACGTAACGAGCTCGCAGCACGCTTAGTTTCAAATTCGAATCACTTTCTTCTCTACGAACGAAACTGAAAAGAAACTTTAAAACTGATTGTTTCAAGTGTCTATTTTAGAACACAGATTTAAATTTTTAACTCTCTCAATCGAATTAGTTACGGGTTCATTAATGGCCAGCATTATTTCACTTAACGTCCATGTTAACATAAACAACAGTGACGTAAGAGTGAGCCCCGGGTGTCGCTTCGTCTAAAAATACGGACACGTGCGTCGGCGCACGACACTCCAGCAATTACTCCTCTCGCAACGCACTATCTTAACCCATTACGATGCCTACATTGGGTTATCGATAATTCACGTGAAATTACTGATATTAGGTTCAGCGACTATTAAAACCTGACCAAACCAATTAAGGAACATGCATTAATCGGCACTATAACTTGTCTCCCTGGATGGAACAAGTTTACCGGTTTTTCTAATTGTATGTTCTAGAGTTGCGTAAACGCATTAGCAGAAAATGAGTACATAATATTTTATGCGAGGTTTGAAAATATTTGTATGAAATAAGGAGGAAGTGTTGATATCGAGTGACAGGACGGAATTAGACAATGCGGGTATGGGGTTAATCGCTGGCCCAAATGTCAACGCTGTGTTGCTATGCGAATGTATACGCTGAACATTAGCACTTCCAACTCGTGAATTGCGCTAAATTCTTGAGCGCATTGATAAAATAATAGTTTAGCAGCTTGCCTGGAAGAAGTAACGATCGGTGCGATGAGGTTGCCCAAGTAATTTATTTAAGCTTTTTATTTGCAGAAAAGTAAAAGTTAAATTGTGAGGTGACCAAGGCACCACGGAAACCATCAAAAGGAAAAATGGGCACAAACATGTGCATAACAAGACAAGCACTCACAAAAACAGTGTCACACACACGCAAACACAAATCAACGACAAAGATATCTATCCAATGATAAGAATTTCGTAATTGGATTAATTGTTATGCTAGAATAAAATAACAACAATCCAGATCTCCTAAAGATTTGAATAACAATGGCGTATGACAACATCTGAGAAAAATGGTTTAAAGCTCTCTCACTCAACCCTTTCATTGGATTTACGAGTGAATTAAGTGTTAAACAGAATAACAGATGCGTGGGAAGGCTTTGTCATGTTGAACACTCATAGAAAGTTCCTCGCCACATTTTTGATAATATCTTTTTCAATTATCTTTAATGCAAACTTATAAAACACTATCCCTCGTATTGACATCATTAATGCAAAAGTCTATCCGTCTGTGACGGTTTAACCCACAGAGACAGACAACGATTTGGAAGAAATATGGAATGACAATAGTTGAGATCCAGGTTACCTAAACACAGGCTACTTTTTTAAATAACCTTTAAGGAGCTAAAATAGAGGATGATAACTATGCCAAAAAATAACATCTGACGAAATCGTAGGTAAAATCTTGTTTATAATAGATAACACACAAAAAACTGTTTTAATTAAAATGCTGCTACAACATCATTGCTTTATTTAATTTTGTAAAGGGATGTCACAAAACACAATATAGGTACTTGATAATACTCTGGTGAATGACACAGTTTATAAACAAACATCCAGTGTCAATTCATTGTTCTTATGTCCAACCTATAGATTTTCTATGAAATCGGTTACTTAAACAATAATCAACGAATCTTACATTTTCAAGCCTTTACCAAAAATTTGCGTAAGTGAAATGTCATCCACGTTTCCGTTTTAACTGTTTTTTTATTCGAAAAGTGCAATTTTACCAAAAAGTGCTTTATTTATTTCAACCAAATTAACATGGGACCACCTGAAGTATCTTCTTCCGAATTAAATAAGAATCATCAAAATAGATTCATAACTGACGCAAAAAATCGCGTTAAAATGATACAAAAACGAAAAAAAATAGCTAATCCTCCTTCTTTTGGAAATCGGTTGACAAAAAACTTAGGAGTGATTGTGCGTAAACAAAAACATAATTACCTGTAGTCATATTAGGGTTGCGCCTACGCAGATTCGGTATCGCAGGTTGATCTACAAGAATCATACTCATAACGAATGCAAACTCGGTGTCGTAACCGAATCGAATCTAAACCGGATTCCGGTACGGTGTAGTTGTATGATACGAAGTGGAAAATTCCTAAACTTTAGATCTTTATAAATATTAGTTTTAGATTAAATAGAACAAAAATCAAATAATTTTTGAAATATTTGTACTAATAATATAAAAATTCATGAAAATATTCCATAGATTATCATACATAACGCAAACACGGAAAAAGAACTGATCGTATTTTATGAAACCTATCATCGATGTGTCCCTTATGCTGTAGACAGAACACCAGAGGTTACAAGACCATCTGATGTCACGTTTGACAAATTTGGAGATATGATAAAGATGGAGAGAGACTTTTGTAGTGACAGGGGGTCAGCCTATCGCCCACAAAAACGCCTTTAAAACCTCTGTCCCTTAACTGGCTTTTACAGTATGCCCGGGAAGAGAAGCAGCTGGCACATTCTATGTTTTTCTTTTGCTCCCAGTCCAGCATGGACAAACTTATCATTTATGTAGATTAGAAACTACAATATATAAGACAATTTATCATCGAATTCAACCACGGAAATTAAGCATTAAAGCAAAATATTTCAAATGATTTAATACTAACATGATACAAGGCTATCAAAGTTGGAACTAGAACTAGCAAGAGATCATTATGTTATTTACGTCACCATCATTATTAGCGCATAGCAGTGTAAATTATTAGCCACTCATAGACAGCAGTGCCTATACATTTTAATTTCCTAAGCTGAAGAGTCTGGACGCGATTATCTCTGAAAGTCCGATTAAAAAAAAACTTTTTGCATTTCATAGCAAAGATTAACTGTTGGATAATTGTAGACTTTATCAAAAAGAAAATCTTCATTTTTCTAATTCGGTAAGAAATACAAAACCAAAGCTACTCGCTTAACATGCAGGCATTTTATTTCGGGTCATTAAAAACGCCGTACAAAGCGTAAATGTTGCGTATTTCTATCATTAATCTGTAACTACTGCGATAAACCCTAAACTATTCGGCGTCTGGTTTTTCTGTAAATTGCGGCCATGTCTGTTTTCGTGTACTAAATATTTCATTTATTCCACGTTGCCATGTTTGTGTATAAAACTGGCTAGTTAATTCTATTTTTGGCGACGCGGTGGTTAGTTTTTTTTTTGGGTCCAAACAAGGGTATTGGTATGAGGCGTGTGTCATTTTAAGTATTTTAGATTGGAAACTTAACTTTTTGATAACTATAAATTAATGTTTATCAAATCTTAAATCTATACTAATAAAAGCTGAAGAGTTTGTTTTTTTGTTTGTTTGTTTGTTTGAACGCGCTAATCTCAGAAACTACAAGTGGGATTTGAAAAATTCTTTTTCCATTTGATAGCCCAACTCTTGAGGAAGGTTATAGGCTATATTTTATCCCGAAATTCCCACGGGATCAAAGTTACGCGGGTAAAACCGCGCGCGGTGGCTAGTCTTTAATGTAACTTTTAACGCTGCAATCAAGTTAAGAATTATTTCAAACAGTACGAAAATAAAAGAAGCCAACAAGCG